>VYZW01025403.1:4709-17448 GCA_013401315.1 Balaeniceps rex
AAGAAAATAAACTAGGACTTCCTAGAAATTAAGGTGGGTAAAATTACACCTGAAGTTACAGGAATATACCTTGGTTAATAAAAAGGAAGTATTTTGCAGGAGGTGTCAGAGATAGATTAGAAGTAATGCACATCATTACTTCTATCACATATTTGCAGGAAAGACTGCAACAGCTGTGAGATTGCATAACTGATCCTAAAATGTCTCTTGGCCAGAGCAGTAAATCAGATGCCACTAAAACTAGTTGGAAAATTCTATATGACTTCTTGTTGTTGAAAAGGGCTGATTTACTGAAATCAGAATATTTTATGAAAATTTACCTCTAAGTTCAGAAAGAAAGATTTGTTAGGTTTGTTTGCTTAAAGTGGCAGAGAAAACGCTTTGTGAGCTCCAGAACAGTCATTGTAGTGAACGATACCAACCTGGGAAATAGGAGAAAAAGTTTAATAGTCCGTTCTCCCTTTGAAACCAGGTATTTTACATTCCCAGGGAGTAATCTCATTACGGGTCTGCAGAATCAGATGTTTACACTTTACCTTTACAATATTCTGTCATTTCTGTTAAGTATCTCTTGAGCCAGAATAAAAAGACAGATAGTGTAACTTGGTGAACAGGTAGCGGACAGATAGTGCGGGCCACTTAAGATGTGAGAGTTCAAGATTCCCTACATCAGTGAGTACTCATTTATTAGAAAAGAAAAACTCTGACAGGAAACACTCAGAGAAAGCTTACATCAGTTGTCAAAAAAGAAGGACTTATCTATGATGCAGGGTTGGTAAAATCAAGATTTCTGCCTGGACCAGGTGAAGTAAAAGCTTAAATGTGTAACTCCTCTTCTTCCAGGGGATGTGCTTAATCTGGTAGTTGGAGCCCTCAAATAACAGTCCCTTTTGGTTTTGAGATGAATTTTTTTTGAGGCAAAGCAACTTGCTACCTACAAGCTAAAGCCAAATCCTGAACACAATGCTAAGGTAAGGCATTGATTCTTCCTGTGACTCTTCTTTTTGTATCTATTCCCTTCCCCTTCTTCTTTCACCTCTCCTTTTCTTTTTTTTTCTTTTCTGCTTAATAGAGCTTAGCCAGGCAAGATTTCAACTCTTATAACATTGCTGTGAATCTGTGACCATAATTACAGCTAAAAGCAGTTAAATAAAATCCCACAAAACAACAAAAACCCCCAAACATTATGCTTGTTCAAGTTTGCAGATCTTTGACAGGCTAAAAAAGCTATACAGTTGTGGTTTTTTTTTTTTCTTTTTTTTAACAGAGAAGCTGCAAGCAAAGTAAACACCATGAAAAGCATATTACTTCTCCCTTTTGGGTAATTTTTGTCTTGTTCTGTTTTCAAGGAACTAGGACTGAAAAAGCAATGACTGTTTTAGAAATCTCCAACTAATTTCTGTTCTTTTCTTTTAGAAGGCAGCTATTATCATATTTTAACAGTGAGAAAGACTATTAAATTGATGCTTCTTTTCTATAAGTCTTTATAGAGATAAAGTAAAAAGAAATAAGTTAAATATGTGTCTTAATATTTTACTTTGCAAATGATTTTTCTCTTTTATTGAAGAAAGTAGAGGGGATTCTATATAATGTAATTTCTACCCATTTAATCATAGAATCATGGTTTTGTTTAGGTTGGAAAAGACCTTTAAGATCAAGTCCAATCATTAACCTAACACTACCAAGTCCACCACTGAACCATATGCCTAAGTGCCACATTTAAATCAATGCTTGCAAACTAATGTCTTGATTGAGGAACATAAATGGAAAAAATATTGTTAGTTGATACTTTTGCAAAAGAAATTTAACAAATGAACAAACAAAACTAACACAAAATAGAAGAAAAAAGAACAAAGATAGTTTTTTCAGCTGCTACTAATTGCTGGTTAGTACTTGATTATTCAGTTCGCCAGTTTGCCAACCATGGTTTTGTGGTCTTAATATAAGAGAAAGGATTTAAAAAAAAAAATTTTAGTTTACTCATACCATCTGTAATAGTTCATTAATCACATATGGTGATCTCAGCATGAGGCTTGGCACGTGTAGGGCTTGGCCCAAAGATTTCCATGTTTGCACCCCTCAGGTGATTTTAATTTTCTACACAGAAATCAGTGTGTGCCTTTTCAAATGGATGGTTCACCCTTGTTAAGACCTTTAAAAATAACAGTTAAAAGCTGTGGATGAAACAACTCTCCTAAGCTGTTACAATGGTGGAACAGAGATAGATGAAATACTATACAAAACTTAATTTTTGCTTTAAGAAGGAAAGGAGAGAAACAGGATATTCCCCTGGACTCTTCCCCTCCTACAAAGTAAATTTTTACTTGTCTGGCTGGAAAAGGGCAGCCAACATCCTCAAGTCTCCCTGTAGGTGTGGAAAGCCATGGAAAGCATTGTGTAGTTTCGTTATTATATCTGAAATCAGGATACTGGATGGCATACCCATTAATCAGTTATATTCCGAGGCTCAAGATGGCTAACCACAGCACAGGAATAGTCACGAAGAATCTTCTTTTCTCGTATTAAACTGCTGAGAAAACAACCTGAATATATTCGACCTACCATATACCTGCACATTGACCTGACGAAGTCAGGGAATAGTACTCCTAGAAGTACATATGGGACCATTGATTCTGAATCACATCACAATGGCTCTGCAAAATTGAATTCTTACAGAGCGAGTGTTCAGGCATGGCTTCAGGGCAATCACCGAGGCTCCATCTTGTAGCAGTAGACATGCTAGCTTTAAACTAACTAGGTTGGGTATTGCTATCAATGTAGCCATAGCAACACAGAGCTTAGCCTGCGCTCATATCTGATCTGCAGCAGCCAGAGTGCTTGTTAGTTAGTCTAAGCTAGCTTGGGTATGCCTGTTTGATCTGAAGTGCCTGCACTAAACACTTACTCTGAGACTGCTAGGAGACAAATAACTCCACTTTGAAAATCTTTATGCATACTGGCTATCTGCTGGAAGATTGGACCTTCAGACTGGGTGGTATTTGAAAGAAAAATGTTTTAAAAGCAGATCTTTTCAGTTATGTGAAGGTTATGATGACTGCTTTTCTACAATTGGACTGCTTGAACATTTTATTACTACTACTGTTATTAGTCATCATTGCTTTTGATGTTGTTAAACACAGAAGAGCTCTAACTTCTGTTTAGTCTCTTCCAGATACACTTGCATACATATATGCATAAATATCAACAAATAAAAATTTGCTCAAAGGAATATATAATTTGAAAGACAAATCAGAAAACTTTAGCATTTCATAGGAGTTTCCTGATGGTAATGTATTTGAGGTTTTGAAGCTGTTAAATGTTATAGTACAAAAGACCTCATAATTATCCAAAGAGAAATATGTAATGGATGTGGGAAAGGTCTATATGTAAGGAAACTGAAAATGGAACACATTTTGTTACATGGTTGTTTCATCCACAAAGTTAATGTCTGTTCTGTTTCCTGGATAATTAATGAAAGATAAATAAAACATGATTTTGATGGAACAAATCACTTGTTTTCCTTTTTTTTGTGGTTCTTCAGTCTATATAATCCATTGGAGATGGAGTTCATAATTTAATACAACTTAAACAAATTTTAAAGTAAGATTTTTGAGGCTGTTACAAAATATTGCTCACTTTTAATTTACTTTCTTTACACATCTGTCTCTCTGGATATGGTCAGACCTTTTCCAGTGGATTTATTGACAAACAATATTTATCTCAAAGAGATATTTGTGAAAATGTGCTGGTTTATGCAAACTACATTTAAAAATATAGTATTTTGTGACTGGAGAAATATTCTGTTTGACATTTTTGGAACAGATCTTTTCATTTTTTTATTTTATTTGTAAAATATTAATGTTAAGCCTCTTCTTACCTGAAAGAATATGTTTTGATTTCATCAACATAAAACAACAGGATGCAACTAGATTTTTTCTTATTTTCATTTATTTAGAAGCAACTTTTTCCCCCATTTTTTCTTTAGAAAATGTAATAGCTGGAAAAGATTATGGAAAATGAAATAATCTACAAACCTTTCCTCCACACTTAAATATCTTCATTTTTATACAAAGAAGAAGTTAGGCTTGTCCATTAACATATCATTTTCATAGTCTTTTGCTAATATCTATAGTAGCAACCTTATTCTTAAGTCTATTACCAAGATTAATTGTGAGAAGGCAATATCAACTTTAAGTAGGAATATTCCTCTCATCTTTCCTTAGTTTTTTGTGATTCTTATACATGCAAAACCTTCTCCAAAAGGAATGGAAGCTTGCTTAATTAAGGATGACTGTACTGCCAAGATGAAACATTGACAAGTACTTTTCAGTTAGAGATTTTTTTAATGTACGGATTTTGAGGGTAAACGTGGGTCAAGTTTTCAAGTTTTTCTATACAAACCTTTACTGCAGAGGTTTCCAAATTAGTTGTAATTCCTGTAGGTGGTAATCCTGGTAGGTGCAGGTAAGAACAGCGAACCTGACAGAAATTCAATAGTTTCTATATATACTCAGACTTATGAGATCACTGAAAGCAAAGCTAGAAACTCAAAACAGGGTCTTCCAGTGCACTTCACTATTCAAGAAGGCCTTGCTTGTTTCTTTTTATCTTGCTGATTAACTCATGTTCATCACTGCATTTTTGAGCTAGAAAACAACAACAACTGTTCAGTGAATGGGAAGATAAGCTCAGAAGTATTGCTTTCTGCTGTGAAAGCACTGAGAAAGACAGACAATATCCATGGAGAAATAGCTGGCTATGGTCCTCCACAAAGTCTTAAAATTAACCTTGTCACTCTCCCAACAGCTTTCATCTCAGAGCAATGTAGAACTTCACTGTGGCTTTTCAAATAAAGATGGGGAGATCCCTGCTCCTGCACTCCAACAACTATGCTGTGAAGAAAACAGTAGCTCTCAGCTGACAATCTCAAACAAACCATGATGTCCAAATACTCACCCGTTAGGCCTAATGATGATTGCATCCTTGCCAAGAAGCTATTCCAAAGACACTTGTGGGTTGTTGTCCTCTGCCGAAGCTGGATTTTCAGATGGTCCAAGGCAACTGTTGAAAAGTTCTTTCTCAGACACGTGAAAATTATTTTCACTCAGTGACATATTTTTTAACCTGAGTGTTGTTAAGCAGAAAGTGTATATGCCCCAGACTTTTCTGAAGGTCAAATCTTTTCAAATTCATTTGGAAGGTGGAAATATGGGTAACATTCTCTCTTTCAGTAGGACTGTTGGTCAACCATTGACCCTAGCAGGTGGCCTGGGTGCTTTATAATGAAGAAATTGTGCTGTAGGACAAAACAAGCTACTCACAAAGAATGGATTTTCATGGAGGTCCCTTCTCATTCCTTGGATGAAGAAATGTTGTTGGCTAATTATAAGACTTGAAGAAAAATGGAAGGTGGCTTGTAACAATTTTAGCAGCTACTTTTGCAGTCATTTTTCTGTTGAAGCTGCTAATTCAGGAATGTTTCCCATCCATACAGGCAAATTTATTTTTTGATGGAGTCCACAGAACATTATTTTCCTTTGTTAAGGATTTTTTTGTAACATTTGTGATGATATCCCAACATACAAGCTGTAAAACATCTTGCAATTCCCATCACCATGTTAAATAAGGTCACTCTCTTTAGTAACTGTTCTTGGAAGAGGCAGAAGAAAGAAAAACTTGGTCCAACCTTTGGTAAGCAATGATGCACATGAAGAGAAAAGAGTCTCTCAGATTTGAGCCAGCTGTAAGTCTGTGCCCTCTGCTTCAGCTAGCTCTGCAGGGCATGAGCAGGAACTGAATGTCAGCTCCTGCCAACACCCCTGCCTAACTGTCAGGTGCTGAATGCCCAGGGTTCGGCTGCCTGTGCTCCAGGCCAGCTCTGACAGTGCAACAGCGCAGCCTTGAAGCAGAGACCTGTTTGTTGGAAGAGCTGTGCAAAACCACTGTGGGGGCTTGTTCCTCTTCTCTCAGGGGCTGCTCTTGCCTCAGCTAGTTTGCAGCTGTGCCCATACTTGGCCACATATAGCCTTGACCTGGAGCCTGAGCCTGAGCTTGAGCAGTGCTGGCTGACTCTGGGCACTGTCACCGGACCTGCTCTACTCTTCTTGCTGGAGTATCGTGCAGCTGCATCCTGTGTGGGTCCGCTGCCAGCCGTGCTGCCACTTCTGGCTCCCTGAACCTTAAGAAGCTTTTCCTCCACACACATTAAAGGCCAGAGTGAGGAGCAGGCAGGCATCTGGAAAAGACAAAGGTATAACAAGGGTGAGGAAAATGGTATAGAGCACTATTAACAGGAGGATGCAACTGGAGGACTGAACTTCTAGTCTTTCCATCATAATGGAGTGACAGTACTAATCTGGATTTTTGGCACATGCTCACAAACAGGACTACATAATCATGAAGAAAGGTTGTTGTACAGGGACTAAGCTGACCTGTCCATCATCTTGCACAGGTACTGTAGCTTGTGGCTGAGGGGTTAGGAGGCACAAATCACGTGCAGGTAGGTGGATAGAAGGTATCTGTGGATTCATGAAGTCTGTGGAATCCTTCTTATCCAAAACAGAGATTATTACTGTTAAGCTTCTCTGAACTTGTGTCTGAACTTTTTTATATACTGTGAGATAAGATTTTTCTTGCTCAAAATCACAAGTGGTCAAATCTGAGAGGAGGGAGAAAGGAAGGTCGAAGGAAGCAGCAGCTGCAGTTTTATACAGGAGCTGCTGAGAGGCAAACAGGCAACATCCACAGGCATGGAGGTGTCACTGGCCAGTAAAACCTGCCAGTACTGGCCAGTGTTTTCCCAGACTCACAGTCCGTTACTTACAATTCTTATCAGTATTCAATGTCTCTTTTTTATTACACCTCTGCAGCTTATGCCACTAATGATAATCTATTTTAAAGTTTATACTGCTCTAAGAAATAGAGATCATTATTTTGAATGTTAAACCCTTAATTTTACTGCATGGCTTAAGCAGCCATGAGATAGGTTGTATGTAATCATATTCTGTTCTGAGAGAACCTTTTCCTTGTGTATATATTGTTATATAAAACGGCTGATACACCCTTTCTGACACAGTCAGTACGTGTTAATATAACTATGTATATGAGTTGCTGTGGGTGAAAGTAGCCGGAAACGTACTGGTGAGCTTAGGTTCAGGTCTTGGATTTGTTTGGCAATCCAAGGAGCATATGCTTAGACATAAGGCATTTTCCCAAATCCTCTCCCAAGCTTTGACATTTTGAGTCTGTACGGACAAGAGTTCACAGAGTTCCTACCAAGACCATGCTGTTTTAGGTAAAAGCCAGTACGTATAAGTAAGGCTCATCCTAGCATTAGTGTAGGGAGAGCTAGGGTTAAAAAAAAAAAAAAAGAAGAGAGAGAGAGAGAGAAAGCTTCGAAGCTCAGGAATGATTGATCTGTTTCTTTCCAAGTAATAAAAGTAGGGAAACATTTTTGAAGCATTTTTATTACTCTGAACTTTTGTATCATCAATAATTTAATAAAGTATGTCCTAGAGAAAACTTGAAGAATCTGACAGAAACATTTGAATACTATTTGGACTGCCTTAGCTAGTAAAATGGTCCATCAACCGTCTAGAAGTAATCGAGAAAATATAGTTCCAAAGGTACTTGATAGAGGAATACCCAGAGAGAAATATAGGATTATAAGTCTTTCCCCAAATTATTTATTGGTCTTTCTCCAAAAGCAGACCTACAAAGCAAGGATGAGACTGTGGCTTGCTGCTGTCAGATGTCTTGCAGAACTTGAGGACTGAATTACATGTTTTTCTAGAAGCAGTAGTTCTTTTTTGTTTTACATAGTTTATACTTGCACTCTAAGCAAATATAGCTATAGTGACAAGATGCTATGTCCTTGTACATCAAAACTTTGCAGAATCTAACCTTTATAAAAAAAAAGGAGTTTTAATTCTTAATGTGCTTTATATAAGCACTTTTTTGCTTAACTTGCATGGTATTTTTACATCATTTTCTTAATCAAACAGTTTGTGTAGTTTATGATGTGTTTCTTTACAGGAGCTATTGATTCTTTTTCCTTCTGAACATCATCATCAAATTTGGTCATCTTCAAATTTGCTTACTATCACTCATGAGATTTTAGGTCAACATCAAACATATTTATTATGAAAAAAATCAAAATATTAAACAGGGGCAAAATTTAAAATATCGCTAACGTAGCAATCTTGGCTGACTCACATAAAAAAAATTTAAAACTGCATTAACAATTTTCTAGAGAATTTGTACCTAAGATTTCTTTTATTATCTGTGGATATCACGTTGTAGTCTTATCAGGCCATATGACTTATCAGCTTATATTCAGGGTCAGTAGGTCTGCATAGTTACTATATATTTAATAATTTTCCTGAGAAATTTCCTCTGAGTGGAATTGTATTTTAAGTGTAGAAGTTCTGTAGGCAACACAGTAAGCTGACTATAATTAAAAGAACGTATATAATTTCTCCTGAGAAGCTGCACCTAGCTATGCCCCAAATTTCATGCAATCTGTATGATGCTTGCCAGATGGATGAGACTATTTAGCTATTTCTGCACCTTTCAGGTTTATATATCTCTTAAATGACATCTTAAGACACCATTTCTTTTTTGTTCTTTCATTTTGTAAGTAATTTCATCTACATTACTGTTCTGCAAGCTTTTTCTTCTACAAAAGCTTCAGAAAATACTATAAAGATGATTACATTTTTGTACTAAATAGGACTAGACCGCATGGCTTTCCTCGTTGTGAAGCCATACACATTTAAAGTTAGGTACCTGCCAGGTCCAAAAATGGGATTCTTATTGTTTTTCTATATTGTCCCCTACAGTTATGCTTCCATTCTTCTTTTTATGATCTTTGCATTTGACTAGTCATTGATTGCACTTGGAGACAGTGACTCACCCATTAGATAATAAGGTGAACAGTATATTAAGTAGAAGGCAATATTTTATTTCAAAACTAATACCTTTATGACCAGGCAAAGGACGCACATATGAATATTGTGCTAAGTTTTGACACTCATAAAAATGTTTTAAATTACTGAGGAAGAGAAAGCAAAATAAAAGAATGAGAAAGGAAATTTTCACCTTTAAGAGAAGAATACCATTTGTAGCATTAAATTATAGAATCAAAGTTTCTGCTACTGTTTGGAAACTATTCTCACCTGGACACCTGCAGAAGCTACTGATGAGCTGGGCTAAAGAAATCAAGAGTAAATACACATAAACGGTACAGAGATGTTGTCCCAAAGCCTAAGACATATAAAGCTTTCTTGCTTTCTTCTGCCCCAGAAATTGGCAATGAGGCTTTTCTCTACTATGAGTTCAGAAACCTGTTTTCATTGAGATATGCAGGCAAATATGTACTGTGGTTTATTAACTAAGAAGAGGAAGAGGACAAAATCTTTGAACACTGCCCCAGAGTACAAATTTTATTTTGGTTGTTTTAGCAGGTGTTTATGCTCAAGTCAAATCATATGTCCCATACTAAAAGCAAATACCAATACCTTGTACTGTCCTTCCTTCAGTATTGAGTTTAACTTTCCTAAACAAAACCCCATTCAAAGGCAAACTAAAAATTCAACAAAGTTAAAAAGAGTCACCCTTCCACCCTTGGAGCTGCCATGCATCTCTTCTACATACTGGGAAACAGAGAGCTTCACTCTTCTCTGATTCCTTTTTTTCTTTACACGTTTCATCTCCCAGAGGAAGAATTTTAGTAATTCTGTTCCCAGTAAACAGGCAGTGCTGGGCAGTTAGTTCTAATCGTTAGAAAATGGGGCTGAACCCCGTAGCAATAACCATATTGAGTAAGCCATCATACAGTATCTTTTTTTGTTTCTAAGAGACTGCATTTCATCTTCAAATTGATAAGAATTATGTACAGAAGCTCTTCTTGTCCAAAGCAATTTCCTCTTGCAGTTTTCTTTTCTGTTCAAATCCCTAGCCAGCAGTCATGCAGAGATAAAAACTCCTGAAGCTGCTCTGCTTTTTAAATCCAGTGGCACAGGCAGCACTTCACAGGCAGCTTGTACAGCACACACACACAAAAGTGACTTGCTGATTGGATTGACACCTTCTGTCCTGTAAATCAGCACAGAGAATTAGTGATCACACAGGAAATCATCCCTCTAGGAAAAAATGACTTTTATTCAGATTTGTGTAAACATTCAGAAATAAAACATACTGGAAAAATCTGCTTTTGCATCCTTATCATGTTCCTCCCTTTCCTCCAAAGAGGCAATGTAAACTTGTTGCAGTTTCTATGCCCTTTTTTTTGCTCGGACAATTTCCACCACATTCACTTTAGTTCTTGTATGTAGCTCTGAATGAACTCTCAAAGTCCGATTCCAAAGACATATATTACTTTTTCTGCTACAGTGGGGATGTGACAAGGTGTCATTGGCCTGGTAGGCCCATTGTTTCCAGTTCTACATGCACCCATGTCTAAGCATCTGGTGTAAAGTGTCATGCCAATTTTGGTAAAATCTCTGTGGACATCAAATATTATTACAGAGCAGGGAAGTTTTCACATAAGTTATTGATTCACACATCGTATGTCTTATTATGGAAATTGTTCATTGTTTAAGTTTGTGGACACTTATGGAGAAGAGTAATGATATACAGTATTATACAGTAATCTGTTGTTTTGTTTAGGTTTGTTCCTCTGTATTTTTGAACAATTTACTGCTTTATGTGAGATCCTATACTGTCTTCTCTTTTACAATTCCAGACTGTTAAGTTAATATCACTTGCCATTAGCACCCATTTTAAAATTTTATTAAAGTTATGCAAGTTTAATTCTGACAATATTTATTTATTATCCCACCTCTTTATGCAGTCAAAATTCTACTGGCAGCAATGTGAGAATTGCTTATATTAGGACTGCTAGAGCTGATTGTCAATACTGTTCCTTGTATGAAAGAACACAGGTACTCCTTACCAAAAATAATTCAGCTCGCACAATATTTATCATCATCTCCATGCCATGTTGACAAAACACTGTTTTGCACAGGGTAACATTCTCAGTTGAGTAGCCTTGGAATGAAAAATCAGAAGACCTTCTGTGCCAGAAGGAGTAGTGATGGTCCAAATCCAGCTCTCCATAGAATTGGTAAGGCCAGGAAACATAACTGTTTTTAAATAAGTTAAAAAATTATCATGTGATATGATTGTGTGAGAAAAATAGGAACTGGGTCAACTGAGAAGAATCAATAAATCCCCAAAATAGCTTCTTCTTGCTCTTAACTCGAGTGAAAGCCATTTTGAAAGATGCATGTGAAGGATAGTTGTGACCACAGGTGCTACCAGGGCATAATATAATTAGTTCCCTGAGGTATTTCAGACAAGGAAATTGATATCATTCCTGTAATTTCTTTTAGTTACTTTATGCCATCAGACATAGTAGCTTTGCCCTGAATAGATTTCAGCTAATGGTTTGCTTATCAGCTACTAAAGATAGATAAATCAATACACAGACAGATAAGAATACATGGACAATATTCTTCCACCTGTGTCCCTAGTAAGCCTCAGCGACCTAAGAAGACTCCACATTATTTTCTGTGAAGTAAGATGATAGCTCCAGCCCATGACATGAAATGGGAGCATTTTAGATTATTAAAGCTCTTCATGGTTTAGTGCAATTTAGATGAGACATTATTTAACAGATTTTGTAACGACATCTTGTGTCTCCAGGGTTTAGACTTTCAAAAATGCCTCTTGCTTGTGTCTATTTGTCTGTTTTCTGGTACTCATGTGAGTATGCTTACATTTTGATCTATAAAATGCTATCAGAAAACTATGGCAGGTACCTGAAAAGAAGTGAATACTTCAGTGCCAAGACATGAGCATCAATTATCAGTGAACTTGTCATAGACATTTTTGGGTCTCTCATTGCATATTTTTTGATGAGATGAGGTTCTCTGGAAGTAAATTTCACAACTGACCTGTCTCATGTGGTTATAGGCTCCTTGAACTGGCAAAGCTGCATGGTTGTCGTGGTTTAACCCCAGTCGGCAGCTAAGCACCACAAAACTGCTTGCTCTCTCCCCAGCGGTGGGATAGGGGAGAGAATCAGAACAGTAAAAATGAGAAAACCTGTGGGTTGAGATAAAGACAGTTTAATAGGTAAAGCAAAAGCCACACACACAAGCAAAGCAAACCAAACCAAGGAATTCATTCACTACTTCCCATCGGCAGGCAGGCGTTCAGCCATCTCCAGGAAAGCAGGGCTCCATCACCCATAATGGTTATTTGGGAAGACAAATGCCATCACTCCGAATGTCCCCCCCTTCCTTCTTCTTCCCCCAGCTTTATATGCTGAGCATGACCTCATACGGTATGGAATATCCCTTTGGTCAGTTGGGATCAACTGTCCCAGCTGTGTCCCCTGCCAACTTCTTGTGCACCCCCAGCCTACTCGCCGGTGGGGTGATGTGAGAAGCAAATAAGACCTTGACTCTGTGTAAGCACTGCTCAGCAGTAACTAAAACATCCCTGTGTTACCAACACTCTTTTTACCAAAGATCCAAAACTTAGCCCCATACTTGCTACTGTGAAGGAAATTAACTCTATCCCAGCCAAAACCAGCACATTCTCCACCCCAGACATGGGGCTTGAAGGCTTTGAGATAATGACAGGTTTGGTTGGAATGTGCTAGACTGAATTTATAGCTTGCTATTTAGCTATTAATAGGCAGGTTCCTGTGCTTGCCATGGGGCTTGCTTGC
>VYZW01025404.1:0-10669 GCA_013401315.1 Balaeniceps rex
CTTATACAAATAGTTGGGCATTTGAATTAACCAAATTAAACTTGAGCGTTGTTAGTTATACAAATATTTGCCCAACAGAGCTTGTCACATAATCTACTAAAATCATGCTACATACAAGTGATTTATTTTACATACACTGATGTTTTATCATTTACAGATCTGAAGACAAGTGTTTTATAGTCTTTTACTAAAAAAAAAAAAACCACAAATGCTAAAGCTGTTAGTAGTGATAAAATACAGTCTTGAATTGAATTATCAACACTAATGAGATTTTGTCAGTTCTAGGGCTGGTGTGTTGGAGTCATTCCAGTGTGTTCAGCACAGGTACTCTAGCTCGTGTGTATGTTGCAGGAGTATTGCAGTATCCTGTTGACATGTGAACCTTGAGGCTTTGGGGATGGAGTAGGAACAGATTCAGTTTCTTAAGCTGTTTTCTTTGTCCTTAAAGCGATGGCATTTAGCTACATAAAATCATATTTTTTTACTTAGCTCGTCAAAAGTACAAACTCCATTTATTTCTGTTTTTCCGTGAGCACTAAGTTTT
The DNA here is from genome assembly GCA_013401315.1 of Balaeniceps rex. NCBI lineage: Eukaryota > Metazoa > Chordata > Aves > Pelecaniformes > Balaenicipitidae > Balaeniceps > Balaeniceps rex. Next base: position 545 of record VYZW01025404.1, read on the forward strand.
TAACAACTGCACAAGAATCAGGGGCTAGATGGCTAAAAATTATAAATTCTCTGGGCTTTGTCATTTGAGCATATTTGAGACACTTGCTGTTGAGCCATGCTATGAACTGCAAACTGTGCATGTGTGTAAAAAGGTTAAGACCCTACATAGATGAGTTGGGGGCCATGCTGTTAGCAGACGAGGAGAGCAGTATTATGCAGCAGGTGCACGCCGTCAACTTTGTAGAAGATTCCATCTTCATGGAGTCATCTCTTGGTCCGCGTTTACTTGAAGACAGGTAACAGCAGCCAAACTAAGGTGACCTTGCCATTGCCTTTTCCCTTTCTTCCCCTCAGCAAACCACTTGACATCTAGTTTGCAGAGAGTTTGTCAAAACTAGCTGTAGAAGAACTAATGCTTGCAGGAATTCATGAATTTGATCTGTTCCATAACCCAGCAAGATGTTATTAAATAAGATTAGGATTTTTTAGAGACCAGCTGCGTTTCGCTGTTTGTGCACCAAAGAGCCTGTTCTTCAGCATGTGGTATGACAGTACACTGATTATCTATATGGCTTATATTGCTCCTGCAAATAAAGAATATCCTAAACTGGTTTTGTGTATTTTGATAGCAAGTAACAATTCCTGCTTTATTAAACAGCTTGTATGCTATAGCTCTGCAGTTCACACTGTATGAACTCTGTTGTGCACCGTGTATGCTTAGGATCTCTGTATGCTCCTTGTACTTAATACTCCTGCAGCTTTCACTGAGTAACCCATAACAATTCATACAGGCTAAAATACGTAGGCTAGTGACGTTCTGTTGTAAGTTCTATCTTAAACAAAAGCAAACAAACAAACCAACCCTTTACTATTGTTTAGGAACTTCTTGTGCTTTGAATTATGGCATTTATGATAACTTGTTTTAAACGGTAGCTCCTGCTTTATGGTAAGCTGTCATACTTGAGACTACTTTTGAGGGTGGCTAGCCGTGTTTAACTGAGCATGCTCACAGACTTCTTGGAGTATTTGGGAGAGTTGGGTCATTGGCTGTCTCTACTGTCATGCAAGATGTGGCTTTTTATGTCATACAGTCACTTCATACTGTTGTTACATCTTGTCTTTTTCTGTTGATGCCATTGTCACTGCTTGTTTCACTAGCACTTTCTCTTAGCTTTCAGCTTGGTATTGGATGACTGTTTCTATTGCTGTTGTCGTGACTGTACTGGGAAGAAAGGGATTTACAAGTGGTCCTTCTTTTGATTCTAGCTTTTGGAAAAATATTACTTGCTACTTGTCAGTAAACTTTTTTTGGGGAAGAAGTAGAAGTAGATATTCAACAGTACTGGAAAGTTTTTCATGGAAAAGAAATATGTAAACTCAACATTTTAAAAAAAAAAAAAAAGGATTTTGCTGGACAGAGTTGTTCTCACTATGGGTTATTAATTATTTGCTAGCTATTTTTGTTTTCCTTTTCTGAATGCTTGCTGGTACTCTCAAAGAAGACACGCTGCCCTCCCCACATTCATGACTAATGATCTGCTCCTGCATTTCTCTTCAGCTGTGTGAGCTCTCTGACTTTAGTGAGATCTACTAATGTGATCAGGGCTGCAGATCAAATCCTAAGCTTTTAAGAAAAATAAAATGACTGTATAAGTACTTGTAAGGCTGAATTGTAAGCTGCTTGCCTGTGACAAGTGTAGTGATGAATTTCCAAAAGCAGAGTAGTTTAGCACAAGTTGTCTAATATTCCTGTCATGGAATTAACCTGGTTTTGTACGTGTGTTAAATTTCAGGCATGTGACACAAGCAGACCTCAAGAGCTCTACGTTTTGGCTCCGAGCAAGTTTTGGTGCTACTGTCTTTGCAGTTTTGGGTTTTGCTATGTACAAAGCATTATTAAAGCAACGATGATCTGAGAAGAAGCACATCTGGCCCTACCAAATAAAAAAAAAACTTTTATGTACATTCTGAATGCTTTAAATTCTGCTAGAAATATTTATATATGCAGTTACTTTATTAATATTTGTAATTCATGCATAAGATTATTTTAAATTATAGCTCTAACTACAGTATTGCATCATGTGTGGAAAAAAGAATTGCATCTTAACAGCCAGGTAAAATGGCTTAACTTGTGAGGCCAAAAGGGAATTTGTTGTAAATAAACCTGTACATATTAAAGCAGTAAGACGTTGCTTCCCAAAAAGCTATTCAAAATACTGTTCTTAGATGTTTCACCATGGTGACATACTAGTGTATAGTTGAAATTAATTTTCGGTTGAGTAGGTTCAACTCAAGGATCATACTTCCTCAAGGATTGCTTATTTATTTCACATTCATCTGAAGTGACTTCATCTTTTTGGACTATCAGCTATACCGGGCGGAATTTGTGATTTTCATTCTTATCTGTTCTTTTTAACTGATGAACAAATTTCCCCACTAACTATGTGTTTCAAGAAAAAGTCACTGTTGCTGTCCTGGCCCATGATTTTGTATGTTACATGACCAGTGACATACTTAGCAGTCTGATATTTCTTTTAAAAGGAAAAATGTAAACTTCAAAAACTGCCAGATCAACTTCATATGCTGTGTGTAATTCGTGTTTTTCATTTTCCACTACATTGTGTTTTATAACCCTTATGAATCAGATGAGCAAATTTGTATATTGGAAATGTTTATAATTCAAAAAGTGTTGCTGTTTAATTTCTCACATCTGTCAGTCATACCTGTTGAAAGCTGTGTATAAGATAAACTAAAATAGTACACAGTGCCTATTCTACTGTAGTATATTAGTTGCATGGATCACAATGCATTCTGTATCTGGCTAGAATTACCTATAGACACAGCTTTTTTAATGATCAAGTAAATCAAACATTAATTCCTCATGACAAACCTATTTTTCCATTGCTGGCCTTTTCAAGTATTTCAATAAAATAACTGTGTACTGTGTTTGTGTTTATCGTTTTCTTTTTTTTTTTCCTTTCCTTTCCCCTCCCCCTGCCCTGAAAGGTGAGTGCCTTCAGTTGTTGGAGCTTAAATATCTTGGCTATGTAATTTCTTTGATTTGTCTTACAACTGTGCTGCCTCCATTAGAGGTTTATTTCTGATTTTTATCAGAAGACAGAAGTGACTTCTATGATATTTTAAAGCAGAAACACAAATGCATAGTCAACCACGAACTTTGTGTTTACTGTCAAGGACAAAATAAAGTGGGAGAAGAAAGTAAAGAGTTCAGTGGGTTGTTTGGGAAAACTAATGCCTGTCTATTATGCTGACCTTCCAGACAAGTGAGGCGAGAGGAGGTGAATGAGAAAGTTTTATCAACAGAAGCTTAGAAAGCTCCCAATTTGTAAACCATTACACTCTATCTAGAAAATTATTACTTTTCTAAAAGAAAAGAGGGCTAATACTTTTCTGGGGAGGTGTGCAGGCTGTTATATAAAATCTTACCATTTTCCCTGGCAAAGTGAGCATTAGAGACCTTCTCTGTATCCTCCCACTAGGCAACTGGAGACCACAGAAATTAGATTCCCCCACGTTAACCTCCTCCTAAGAGTGAACAAGGTACCTGTTCTCTCAGCCTCTCTCTTTATTGCCTGTTCCAGCTCCCTACCCAGCTCAGTGGCCACCTGCCACCAGACTCACTCCAGTATGTCAATGTCTGTCTTGTACTGGGAAGCCCAAAACTGGACATATGATACAGGGCGGTCTCACAAGTGCCAGTTATTGAATGTGACTGTGGGTAGTGCTTGTGGAAGGTTTGTCAGGTCGTTGAACAGTATTTCCTACTCTTTTTTTTTTTTTTTCTGTAAGATGTCTTCTGACATCCATGACGCAGAAAAATAAATGCATTAGTGTTATGTAGAGCTTTTGAACTGATGACCTGGGCAAGCAAATGTTTTCCTGTCCTTGAATTTTTACAGTACTTCTCATGAGCTTGTGGTGCTGTGCAGCAATGGCACATGAAAGCTGAAAAGTGCTTGATGTGTTCTCAAGAGCTGACAGATCACTTACTTTCATAGAATCATAGAATGCTTTGGGTTGGAAAGGACCTTTAGAGGTCATCTAGCCCAAACCCCCTGCAGCGAGCAGGGACATCTTTAACCAGATCAGGTTGCTCAGAGCCCTGTCCAACCTGACCTTGAATGTTTCCAGGGATGAGGCCTCCGCTACCTCTCTGGGCAACCCCTTCCAGTGCTTCACCACCCTCATTGTAAAAAATTTCTTCCTTATATCTAGCCTAAATCTCCCCTCCTTTAGTTTAAAACCATTACCCCTTGTCCTGTCACCACAGGCCTTGCTAAAAAGCCTGTCCCCATCTTTCCTATAGGCCCCCTTTAAGTACTGCAAGGCCGCACTAAGGTCTCCCCACATCCTTCTCCAGGCTGAACCGCCGCATCTCTTTCAGCCTGTCCTCGTAGCAGAGGTGCTCCAGCCCTCGGGTCATTTTTGCGGCCCTCCTCTGGACCCGCTCCAACAGTTGTTGTTGTGGTTGTTTTTTTCTTTTGTTTAGGTACAACATACCTGCCTTGGTAGAGGGAGACCAGATTGTGATAGAAAATAAGGAAGACCACTGTGATAATGTAACTTAATCTGCAGGGATCTTTGACTGCTCATCTGGGCCTGTTGATCTTTTAACATCAAAGCAAGCAGGGAAGACTGGATATTTACATGCCTTGAGACATTTTTGTTTGTTTTCCTAATGAGAAATTCTAACTTAGTGGACCTTAACACTGATGATTATTACCACCACCACCACCCTCAATGCACTTCTGGAAGGATATTTCAGGGCTTTGTTTCTCACAAATTTATCTCAGACTGCCAATGTACTGATGCTAAAGTGCCTTTTGAGAGACTGATGGCCCTGCAGCAGTGCCCGGCGTGTCTCTGAGGTCGGAGTTCTGGGGAGGGTCTGCTGTTTTAAACCAGTCAGTGGCTGTTGGCTCCAAAACACTTTGAAATATCTGATGCCATGCTCTGGATTTAGTGTTAGGATTCCCACTCACCTTCCATAAGTACCTTCGCATAGAAATCTCTTAAGTATTACATTAACGACACAGCTCATCATCTGCGCCAAGTACCAGAGCGTTTGTAACTGCCGTTCCAATGAGTGGCTTGTGTTTTATTATGCAGTTTGCGAACCTGTCTGTATGAGCCGGTTGCTGCATTTTTCTGTGGGGGAGACTGGTGTGGACGCTACTGATCTACCTGGAGCAGTCGGCCTCCCACCGCCGCAGTGGCGTGGCTCCACGTGCTGGGCACGCAGAAGGAGACGCTGGCCCTGGTGTGCCGGTCGAGACCTTTTGCGCATCAGCCAACCGTCGAGCGCTTTTTGGGCTCAGCTAATGGAATTGTTGGGTTTCTGTAAAGGGCCGCCGTTGGGGTTGGGGGATTGCTTCCGCTTTAGGAAAATGCGTTTGTTGTTTGGTGAATATTTTCATGTTAATTAGACACGCTTTATGCCCGACCAGCGTTAGGAGACGCCTCTCTGCCCGTGTGACAACAGCACCTCGGCAGGCGGGCCCGGGGCTCTCCCCTGGCACCGGGCGGGCGGGAAGAGAGGCCAGGAGCGGCCGCCAGGGGGCGCGCTGCCGCCGAGCGGACAGGGCAGCGGCTCCGCCCCGCACCGGGCCGTGGGCGGGGGCGGTGGGTACCGGCTTTGCCGTGCGGAACGGCTCCGTCAGCTCAGCCAGCCCTCGGAGGCCGGCGGGGGAGAGCCGCGGCGGGCTCCCTGGGCCGTCCCACACGGCCGCGGCCCGCCCGCCCTCCCGCGAGGAAGATGCGCGTGCAGGCGGCAGCGCTGAGGAGGTCGTGCCGCGCCGCGCCGCGGGGGAGAGAAACGCCGCTGCGCCGAGGCCAGGCCCTGCCCTCCCCTCCCTCAGGGCGAGGCCTCCTGGGGCTGCCCGCCTGCGGGGGAAGCACAGAACAGATCACTACGTACTTTTATAAAACTAGGCCTTCTCCGTTGTGGTAGGGAGAGGAATTTGCTTAGACTGAAAGCTGGGAGAGAACACAAGTCCCGGTATCTAACTCTGCTGCGGCTCCCTTTGGGCAGGTGGCCGGTGTTCTCTGTGAAAACCCGCGTAGCTGTGGCACCTACGTAAGAGTTACGATGTGCGCTGTATCCCTGGCCGAGCCCTCCTGGATCCTGTGAGAACTACAGTCCCTGTGAGGGGAAAGTATTCTACTCATGGAGCACGTAAAGAAGAATGTCCAAAAAGCCAAGCTGTTGCTGTTCAGTGCTGGTCAGTGGGGAGAAGGAGCAGCAGCCCAGTCAACTCTACTCTCGTGCTCTCTTAAGAGTGATTTATTTTCTTTCCTCTGCTCCTGTTTCCTAACAACTTCTTTCATTGTATTTTCCAAAACCAGACCCCATCTCCTCTTCCTGTTCAGTCTGATGCGTGAATTGCCTGGCTGTGGTATAAAGTCACTGAGAGGACAAAGATCTTGATTCATCTTCCTTGGAGACACATCCTTCACCCCTCATCTTTGACCTCCTGCCTGAAGGCTTGTCAGTTCAGGATTAATTGTAAGCATGACTTGATTTTATGTTGGAAATTAACCTGGAGTTACTAATTGGTCTCCATTTCAAACAATTCTTCTAATCTGGAATGAACCTACTGATGTGTGCTGTGATCCCAACAGGTGACAGTTAAAAAGGAGCAGAGACACATTTTAAATACTGTAGGGCTGACCTGATGGGAGAGCTCCCTCTTGAGACAACTACCCAAAAAAGAATTAGTGGCGGATTTAATTATTTCCCCAGCTATAACCAAAAAGACAATTAGAACCAGCTGCAACCAATAGCAGCTACTGGGGCAGAAGAGAGCAGCAGGTGGAAAAAATAGAGTTTACTTTTTCAGTGCTGGACTTTAAAAAGTTCTAAGTATAACATGGGGAACAGGGAGGATCAGGAGGATAGTCTTTCAACACAGGTTAGAAATCAGAGAAGAGATTGGACCTTATTTTTTCCCACTAGTCCTTCTCTTCAGGAGGGAAAGTAGCCATGAATCTGGGAGAAACCAAAAGGCGGCACGTATAGTCTTAATTCATATTGATCCTAAAAGGTGAACTCGTATTGTCCCAGCCACAAAGAATATCACTGATTCTGAAAGAGCCCTTTGCCGCTGTTACCTTTTGGATGCAATTGAAACCCCAATCTCATACCATCTGTGGTCCTTACAGATTTTTTCCATTTTCATGAGTCGGAAGGGGTTCATCTGACTGGTCTGATCCAGTCCCAACTTTGTATGTGCTATCTAACTTCTTACTAGGGTTGTGTTTGGGCTTCTGGTCCAAAATGCTGCATTTTGCTTCAGAAGTTGCCTTCCAGGGCTGGCCAGCTGGCTGAGCTCTGGTGCAGTAATCAAGCTGGGTAGGTTGCTCCATTTAGTTCCAATTGTGAGAACTGGGCAGTTTTGTAAAAGCCCTTTGGGGCTACTTTGGGTGGACCCATGAACAAACTGTTTTGATTTGCTCCAGGAGGCTTAGCTAACAGATGTTGGCTGGGTCCCTACTTTGAGGGCTTTTTATTGCATATTCATGAGCTGACCTTTTTAGCCACTTCCAGTGCAGAAAGGACGTATATCTACATTTTGTTTGCAATATTAGGAATATAAAAGGTTGCCTACATGACTGAATGTGAAAATGGATTAGAGTTTATTATCTCAAGTTCTTTCTGTCTAAGTTTCTTCTGATGCCCTTCTGTGTTCTGTCTGCATCTGCTCTGTGGCGGCCCCCAGTTCCCTAGTTTCTCCAGCAGTTACTGTTTTCCAAGGTAGAGTCACCAGGGTATGCAGTGGGGAGAAATGACAGTCTAAATTAAGAGGCTCTCACAGACTTGGAAGATGATAATTTGTCTGTAACAAAACTCCTCATTAGAATACTGTTAATTTCCTTTCTGTGACAATTATAGCACAGCACTAGCTCATATGTGCAATGTGCAGAGATATTTCCCTGAAAAAAACCTATCGTTACCACTAGTGAAAAACATTCCTTAGAGGAGAAAAATGAACTTGTAATTTTGCAGCAGTTTTCCAGTTTAGTGGGAGTTTGGTGTTAAGCTAAGGTTTTGGGGGTTCTCCCTGTTGTTTATTGCATTTATGTTAGACTTCACGGTTAGCATTTTCCCGCTAGCATCTAGAATCAGAGGCGATACAGAGCTTTTGACATGGCAGTCCCCAACTGTGTGGAACCTGTTACCCCTGAAATTCAGCTCATTTATTCTCTCTTTACTTTAAAAAAATTGCCTCCCTCCTCCCTACAGACATCTTTAAATGATTGCTGTTTCTTTCTGTTAGCATAGCATATTTTTGCTTATCCATCTGTTTTGAAGTTTTGATGAGGTTTAGTTTTTTAATCAAAAAGAGATTGTTTTTATAATAGCTGTTTAGTGCCTGGAATATTTTGGCAGCGGTGGTGTTGTATGAGTAAAGTGGGTTAGTGCTTCTCAAAAGTGCTGGATTTGGTAGCCTGTTTCTTACGCTTTGGGAGAGCAGGCTGGACAGGCTGTAGACAAGCAAGCAGTGGATGCTGTGCTGAAGGAATCACCTTAAACCTGAAGAAGATCTGCTCCGTTTAAGTGATGATGACAGTTTTGCTCATTAAGGGGAGAGAAGCCCTCTTGTTCATCAGTTGCACTGGAGACCCCTGAAGACCTTTTATTTTGTTGTCATTTTCCCACCTGAATCCCGAGGTAGAAAAGTTCTGCTCTTCAGGTTCAAAGGTGTTAGGTTTACTTCTTGCACTTGCTTTAAAACTTTAGCTAAAATCTTCAAAATACTGGAAGGGACATTTCTTTAAAAAATATCTTTTGGCTAGGATTGTGATCAGCTGGCTCTGAACCATGAACAGAGGGAAGTTTTTTACCTTAGTGCTCCTTGAAGATAACAGATTCCTTTCTAATGGTTGTTCAGGATGGGGTATCTGGGCGGTACTGCAGGATAAGGTTATCATCTTAACTCTTTCATTTGTTCCCCATATATGGATCATTTGCAGGATTGAGTTCTCCTGTTGTTCTTTCCACGGAATCAGACCAGGTGACAGAGGAGACCATTCACTTTATTTGACCTTGCTTAGCTGTGTGGGATGATATTTTAGCCCTTGGCCCTGACCTTAAATTAGTGCCAGTTGTGCAGCATACTAAGATGTGGAAACCTGCTGTTTCCTGGTGGCTGTAGGTAGGTGTAGCTCATGTGGGCACATGGAAAGGACTTGGCACCATTCCCCTTTTCCTGCAGAAAAATCTTTTTGTAACTAAGCAGCTAGGACCCAGTGGCTGAGAGCATGGGCCTGTGTGGGATAAATTTGATCCAGATCAAAAGTAATATGCAGTATGGAGTTCATGACAGCTGTGGATGGGAGAGAGAGTCTCTGCTGTATGCCCTGCTACTGCTGGATGGAAGATCCCATTCCTGTTCCAGAGGTATTCTGTTTTTTTTTTTTTTTTTCCTTTTTTTTTTTTTTGGTTGTAAAACAAATTTGTAGGGAAAAGAGGGAGTTCTAGCTTGGCTCTGTCCTTGTGGCTGAGGTGTGTCTGATCTGGTATTAGAGCTCTCGCATCAAGAAAACGTGGCCTGTGGTGCTGGACTCTCTCTGCTCTGACTCTGGGCTCTGTCTAGCTTTGGCTGTCAGCACAGCAGAAAGCAGAGCAGAGGCACTGGCACCGTGAGTATCAGCCTGGCTCTGCTTGCCCTTCCCCCTTGCCAACCTGCTATTTCTGTACTTGACTGGAAGAAGCTAAAACGGCTGGATTTTTGCCTTCAGTCAAGGCATTCCTCAAGTTCCTAGTCCAGGCTCCAGATGGTTAAGATACCCATCTTGATACATAGGAACAAATAATTATGGTAAAGAATTTGAAACCCCACACCAGCCCCGAATTGTGAGACTCCCCGGGACGGAGAAGTTAGCTGCAGAAAGCCCAAATAACCCGGCACGCATCTTGCCATCGGCCCGCACTTGCTCGCGGAGACCAAGAGCGCCAGGACCCAGCGGCAGGCACCCGAGAGCGGGACCGGGACGGGCGAGGGCAGGAAGAAAGGGCTGAGCCCTGCCCGGCTCCGCTCGGCCGGGCCCTGCCGCAGGGGCTGCCCGGTGCCGGCCGCGGCCGAGCCTCGGCGGGTCGCTCCAGGAGGAGGCGGTGCCCGGG
>VYZW01025404.1:10906-58598 GCA_013401315.1 Balaeniceps rex
GGGGGACCGTTTCCAAGCATGGGAGACAGGCTGCCGGAGCCTCACGCCAGCTCTTCCCCTGCTGTGGCTGCCAGCTCAGAGGCGGAAGAAATCGAGGTGCTGGACTCCGAGGATGTCCTACCTATGGCCGCAGAGGATGTGAGTTTCCTTTGCTCGATGTCTTCCCCCCTTTCCCCCGGGCCGCGTTAATCGGCTCAAGCTATTTATAGACGAAGTGCGGGATGGGGGGAGGAATAGGGCTGGTGACCCTCCGGGGTGAGGGAAAGCTGCCGTCCCCGCCGCTCTGCGCGCCCCTCGCCGCCGGGTGTCTGCGGGCTACAGCAGCCGCCGGGCCGTCCCCGTCCCTAGGGCCGCAGCTCCCCTCTCCTCCCTGCCCCAGCCCGGAAAGCCCCGGCGGCAGCGGCCCGGACAGGCTGCCGGTCCGCTCGATGTCCGCGCCCGGAGCCGCGCCGCCGGGAGATGCTGTCTCACAGCGAGCTGCGGCTGGGCGGGCAGGGGCAGCGGGGCTGCGGACGGAGGCGTCTCTAGGGGCTGGAGAGGGGCTGATGCCTTGGGTCGAGGGGCTTCCCGGGGGCACAGAGCTGTTCCAGAGTCCCAGCCACTCGGAGGGTGGCAGATGTGAAACGCTCCCGCTCTTGGGAGCTGTTCCCTCTTCCAGCCCCTGCGCAACAAACAGCCGAGGAAGTTTTTTCCCCGGCTCGGCAGGGCTGATAGCTTTTTTTCCACCCTCTGAGCTCTGATTGCACCTGAGGGTGGGATAACTTGGCACCGGGTCTCTGCCTCTGCTCATCCAGCCTAGAAGGACACCAAGTGGTCCTGCGTGCTTTGAATGTGCTCCTGCCAGGCTGAGCAGCAAAGCCTGCAGAGCTGAGGCGGTAGTTCTGCATCTACCGGCCCCGGAGGCAGGAGCTGGCTGTGCACCTGTCCGGGAGGGAGCAAACATGCGCATATCCTGCATTCCTGGTGCATCCCAGGACGGCTCGCAGCTCTCCTTCCCAGCAAAGTCTGCTCGGATGAGGACTATGCAAAGTGCTCAGTCTGCAGAGGTTAAGCACAGGCTGTGTTCCTGCCTATGGAAGGATGAAGCAGTGATACTAAATGTCCTTCTGAAGGGGGCTCCGTCTCGGGTCTTGCACCGATATGAAAGGGACACTTGTGAACTAAGCTTCCAGCAATGGCACATCCCCTTTCCCCTCTACTTTTATGACACTGCTGGAGGAACCTGCCTGGGGCTGCTTAGGGGCAGTGCCTGCTCCTCATCCCCCAGCCCTTCCTTCTGAATCACCTAGAATTTGGTTGCTGTTGGATTTTCCTCCCAGAGGGTAGCAGAGGAAGTGCAGTTGCCTGGTAGAGCTGCATTCCCCAGGCTGTATTCCTGAGCAGTCAGAAGGGAACGTGTGATGCAGTTTGACCTCTGCTGCAACACTGCCAGACAGTCCTGAGAGCGGCACGCCTGACCCAGAGGCATGTGTAGCTTTCACTCAGCAAGGGTGGCTTTCCAGGAGCTTTCACAGTCCAGGTTTCCAAATCCCTGTGCTTGCTTACCTCAGACTGTGACCTGACCTTCCCTGACGAATTTTGTGCTTATCTGGATGGTCTACAAGAAAGACTTCCTGTTGTGATACACATGGGCCCCTTGGAATTACTCCAGCCTCTATGCGAATGCAGCCATTAGCAATTCAATCCTGCCAGGGGCCCAGGAGACGCTGAAGTGCTGAGTGCCTGGCAGGATTGGGTTCCTGAGGCAGGAGAGAGACCATGAGCTTTCCTTGGTGAAATCTAGATTCTCATCCTACTTCCGTTACTGACTTGCTGCTTGACCTTGAGGTAGGACAGCTCGGGTCTGATCCAACTCGTGTCTCACCGTTACTTACGCTGGGATCTGCATTGTTATTTGATTCTGGTACCTTGTTTTCTGCCATCAACAAAATGGAGCTAGAGCCCGCAGTTGCATTGGTTGTGGGAAGTTGCTGGGACCTGGCAATAGATGATGTGACAGAAGCCTGGGTATCATATATCATCTGCAAGTCGGAAGAGCAGGAAGTGGTGTAAATGCCCTCCTCCTCCACAGCCAAGGTTTCCTGCTGAAACAAGCAGGCTACAGAGCATCATCTCTGAAAATTCAAACTGCTCCGCACTAGGAGCGTGCCCCCCTGAGACCTAACTGGGGGTTGATTTTTCTGTTGTTACTATTGCATTTGAAAGCTTGATGTAAGCTCTCTGGCTTGGCCAGAAAGAACTGACACAAGGTCAGTTCTTTATGTGTTATTAACCACAAAAATATTACATAGTGGAGGTTTGGCTGTCACAGCCTTGACAGTGTATAACAGCTCAGCTGTGATGTCATTACAGCTCTCGGAGCAGCGTTCCACAAAGCCAGGATTCAGGCAGTCCCAACATGTTCTGTTTAAAGTGCTGGGCTGAATTATGATGATAAATGGGAGTTTATAAATGGATAGAGGCATGGGGAGGAGGGGAGCCAACAACTTAACTGATTAAATGGGATTCAGTGGCCTGATATCCCACTGTCTCTCCAGTCAATTCTGCTTTAGATCTGCTTACCATGTGAAAGGAAACATTCTTCCAAGACTAGATAAGACTCTCACCAGAGCTCTGCTTTGCATATAGCACAGTGAGGAGATTTGCTTGTACAAGCCTGATGTTTGTTATTTTTCTCATTTTGCTTTTTTGGGAAGGTGAACGAGGCAGAAACAAAGTGTTGTGCTGAACAGCACTTCAGACAGGAGAGCTGGAAATGTGCAAGGTTTTTTCTGGGGACCCCAAGCCAGTGGTTACCCCACTGTTGCCCCATGGAAGTTGCTCTCTTCTCGGCTGGTCTCCAAATCCAGGAGAGATGAGAGAGAGACTTAAACAATTCATTAGGAATTTCCTCTGTTCTGTGGGACTGTGAGGCAGCAAGCCTGGGGCAGGGAGGTTATTTGATGTTGGTCTTTCTACAAAGCATAAATTGGTGCCAGTTGCCAGCTTGTTTCTTCTGTTCCCAAGTGACAAGGACTTGTGGAATGTTAACATGGGCGCCTGTGTTGAAGTGGAGCTTCCTCCTATACAGAGCTTTTAAGGCAGATCTGCTAGAACCAAAGTTGTGGCGTAAATCCTTGTAATGGGCTCTCTCCAGCCCTTTCCACCTTGCACGAGAGGAGCTACCTGTTTTTCAGACGTGGACAAGTGAGGCTCAAAGAACTGATGGGTTATCAAAGACCTTGCAGCAAGTCCCTGCCAGAGTTAGGAGCAGGCAGCAGACAAGGCTCTGACGACCCAGCAAGGTGGTCTGTGGGTCAGTGTTGGGCCACAGGACCTCAGAAAATGATCTGAAAAAACATTGCTAACTCCTCCCTCCCCTCAATTTACACCAAGCTTTCTTGATCCCTGTGAGTAAAAAAGCCTTTTATTCCTCGCTTGCCTGCAAGTAGACAAAGCGGGAGAAAACAGAATTAACACATGAATGTTCTGAGTTCATCCTAATTTGGATTTGTAAATGAAAACTGTTCTCCCTGTGGTTGGTAGATTCCCCCTGCCTCCTCCCCCGGAAGGGTAGGTGATTCTGGGATGAAGAAGGATGTTGGAAATGGCATAAATCATTTGGTTATTTCTCTGTTAGAATATACTTCTACAGTTTACTGCATGTTAATGTCGTTGCTCTTAAACCTTCTTTTTCTTCTTTTTCCTCCCTTATGCATTGCTTCTCAGCACTGGAAAGCCCTATTTGATCAGGTATGTGAACAACTGATATATTGTCTCTGTCTTGTGAGCAAAGAGTCTAACCTCCAGCTAATTTCCTCTGTACTCGATTTTCACTGCATTTGAAACACAGCCTAGGAGTAATGTGCTCCATGCTCCCAGTTCCCAGGATGCTGGTGTGCAAGTGATAATTATTACTACTGCTTTGGGCCTTTCTCTCAATTTCTTTTCAGAGTAGCCAGGCAGAAGCGGGCCCAGCCTGGCCATCCCTCCTAGCACAGGGTCTGAGCCAAGGTGCTGCAGCAGGTGCTCTGTTTGCTGCCAGTTGCACTATCCTTGCTCTGTGGATTAAAGGATCTTCTACCCTTTGAGGCAGGCAAACTAGGACCTGTAAAACCAGCACTGTATTCTTTGAAATGGCTCCCCAGCTGTTAAACTGTCTTCTGTGGGGTTACATCCTCCAGGGAGGACCTGCTGCTTTAGACTTGCACAGAATTAGCAAAGTATCTGCTTCTGTACCAAAGCCTGTGGTTGTATCGGGTAAATGCCTTGGGTTGGATCTGTAGCCAGCTGAAATCAGCACAGCTCTGTAGAGCTCTGAGTTATAGCTGCTGAGAATTTGGGTTGTGGATTCTAGTTTGCAAATTATGCTTTTAGCTGCTTTAACTGACATGTTTGCTTTGTGGTATTCTTTCCATCTGCCAGGTTGAAATGTGAAGCAGCTATAAACTGAAGGATTTTTCTAGGGTTGACTTGCTTCTAAACTGCAGCACTCTCTTGATGTCATAAACTTTTGTGCTGCTGTGTGTGCGTGTAAATGTCACCTTCTGTAAGGGAGCTTACTCTGATGCTGGCATTGTCCTGGCAATACTAAGGTTCGGATGGGATTTTGTCCCTGCTTTATGAGGCGATAATCTTGCTTCTGTGTCTGGCTGAACTGCAAAGCCAAAAGCTGTGGTGCAGTCTCTGCGAAAGGATGTCCCTGGTACCCTAGGGGTCCTGTTATCATTCAGCTAATAACTGGACTGCCTCTTCTGATGAGTGCTCATTTAGACCCAGTTAGCTGTGACCGACTGCTCATCCACGCGTCCGTACTGCTGTACATTTGTTGTTGTACAGTCAAGCAAGCTGGCAGTTGGGAATTAGATTACTATAATTGTTGATCACACCTAAATTGTGTGGTATACTTGAATTTGCTGGGGCTCATAGGGTATGCTGCCACTCAAAAGGTGGATGCAAGATAAATTACTTGTGGTCTGGGCTGAATGTTTGTTTCAGCCACTTTGAATTCTCCCCCTTCTCAAACGTTGGTCTTAATTTGGAGTCTGATTCTACAAGCATCCTTTGAAGTCATTGAGTCCTTGTGGGATGGGGCTCTTGGCTGGTAGCTGCCTCGGGCTCAAAGAGAGGAATCTGTAATTTCCCACTGGAGTTGCTTGAATAGTAGATGGGGTTTTTTTTCCTTCTTTTTTTTCTTTTTAAGGGAGGGGAGAGTTTGACTGTTGGATTTACAGAACATTACCCCAGTGACAAGGGAATGGGCTGTAAAGGCAGACCTTCAATAATTAGCTATGTTTCAATTAGGGCTGCAGCTGAAATTTAATCCTTGTCTGTAAGGCTTTATTATCAAAGAGAATGCAACCTGTGACAACTAGTCGTAAGTCCTGAATAAATCAATAACATCCTTGTTGCCTGTGGGCAAAACCAAGGAGCTGACATCTTCCTTGAGCGTTATATCAGCAATGCAACGCAATTAGCCCTGTAGTGAATTGCAAGATGCTGTTTGTCGTGGAACAAGGTTGCTATTCCCAGCAGCTCTGTGCTGGTAGGAGAGGGGAGCATTTTGTTTAGCTCCGATTGGCATCCACGTGAAACATGAGGACAGTCTTAATAACTAGAGGAAGCCTGTGTTTTGCAACTCGGAACAGTTGCAGCTCTCCCTTGGAGATATGACCTGGCCTTGTATGTGCTTAGAGTGGAAATAGGAGGCCAAAGATTCACATGCCCTGTGTGTTTGACTCATGGGCTGGGACTGAAGTTTGATCACCACCTTCTCAGCTGAGACACATGGGCCTCCGTGTTCACCACCTCCCAGGAGAGCGGCAGAGCAAGAGAAGGCTCTGGAGAAGTGTTAGAGCAGTTGGGAATTCACAGCCTGGGAGTCTGCAAGTCTCTTGTTTCTGGGGTGATGGAGTATGACAGCAAACAGTGGAAGGGAGGGGTCAGCACTTCCCCACCTTGCCTTTGAGGGGGAAAAGAAATTATTTTTTTTTCTGTGGGGAGATATTTTTAAAAATACTTTTATTTAGGTTTACTGACAAAAAAGCAGGTTTCTATTTAGACATACAAAATTAAAAGGTTTGGGTTTTTAATGACACCCCCCCCCCAACATCTTAAATTAAAAATTCAAAAGTTCTTGATGAAAATTGCTGCTCAGCCATAAAGCAGTGCTTTTTGCTTGTTTATTTTGGGGGAGAGGAGTGACTGACAATGCTTTCTGGAGGAATTTTTTATTTGTTTTGATCCAGCTCTAATCTGTCACACTGGCAACTGTCAGTGACTCAAGCCAATACCTCCAGCCACTTGGAGATTGCTTCTTTTTAAGAAGTAAAAGAACTTAAATTTGGCAAAAAGGCAGATCCAGAACTGCTTCCTAGGCTTTGAGGTTCAAAGAAGCCCCTCCCAGGGCAAAATCCTGACTACACTGAAGCAAGTACCAAAATTCCGCCTGCATTTAGTGGGGTCAGCATTTCACCCGAGAGTTTGGGAGCAGGCAGACACGTGGCTTTTCAGCACTGCAGCCAGGCAGTTATAGTACAGCTGCTGCTTCATACTGTGCTTACAAGATGCGTTTTTTTATTATGAGGCCATGGCCCTCGGGCAGCTCTAACTCACTTTTATATGGGAACTTTTATAGAGATTCATACATTTATTTATTGTGCTCATAAACACCCTCCACCCCCACACACACATTAGCTCCGCATCTGCTGCCTTCTGCAGAGCCTGTACCGTCGCTGAGCACTCCATGCTGTCTCCGTGTGGAATCCAAGGTCTGAGCAGAGCAAGGCATCACCTCTCTCCAACCCTCTGCAATCACTTGCGTTTTTCTTCATTTGTTCTTCACTGGCCAAAAACTCGGGGTGTTTTTGTTAATCTTCTGATAAAAATGCGACAATCCCAGGAGCAGGTCCTGACAGTTTCACACTTCTCTGTGCTAATTAGATCCCTTGGTAATTGCCTTGCACGCAGACATGGGAACATCTCACTGTCCTTGTTGAAGCCAAGTTGTCCGGTGGTTAGAGGTGAGTCTGCAGATGAGTCTCCTGAGGGGCTGTTCCTGCTTTGCGATGTCCTTTCTAGGGCCTTGGGTGCCCTTCTTTGCCTCTATGTCCCCAGTGCCCCTGCTTTAGAGATGACTGCAGCTAATCGGTATTATCCAGCCCTTGGCTCTGCTGGGTGAAAGGGGCTATCTAGGAGGATGATGTTCATTATTAGGACAGACGTGCCTTCTGAAGGTGGCTTTTAGCCTTGTTAGATGCCAAGGGCTTGTATCATTATCTCTGTTTCTCCATCCCCATGGCTGCTGAGATTTCAAGGGTGAATGAACATTATCAGCCCTCATCTCGGAGTTGTCACTTCTTCTCACCCGTACTCTGGTTTGTAGTCATGACAACAAACTTGTTTTAAATAGACACACACAAAACTCCAAGAAGACCCTCCTCACAGGCTCAGCATCTTGATCCTATTGCTTGTCAATCCAGGCTGTGTTTTTGTTGCAGCTGCTTTCCTGGATTCCTTCCTGAGACTTGTACGTGGGTGTGATGGCAACAGATGAACAGAGTTTATGGGGAATGCAGAGAGATGCCAAGTTACCCAGTCTGTGTAGGCAGCTAATGGAAAACTTGAGCTCAGAAACAAGGCTGTAGAGAGATCCTGGACCAGACGTACACTTGCTAGGAAGAGTTCAGTTGCTGACACTACCAGCAGTGGGTGCAGCTGAACCTGCTCTGCCATGGTCTCATAAAACATTAAAATATGCTGACTTGGCAGCTTTCTTAAATCCAGGGCTGGTTCCTGCATGATTGAAATTGCGCAAACCAATCCATAAAATCCGGCCAGCTATGACCATGGTTGGTAGTAACTGAGGAAAGGAATTATTTTGAACTCAAGGATCTTTTGTGTTGTGTGCCTTTTCTCTAGATAGCCTTTAGCATAGGCAGGACAAGCTATTTCCCACACTGTAAAAGAAATTCCAGTTTGTTTACTGGGGTGCTGTCAGCTAAACATCACACTTCACTTTGAAAAGTTTCCCTGACTATTGTTGCTGGCTAACCCCTGCTGGCTCTGGCGCGGGAAGACATTGCCAGGCAGGTCTCTCTGAGCTCTAGGCAGTGGTTTGTGCCTGGAGATTTTACCACTTTCTCTGACAAATTGATTGTGTCTTACCGCTGGTTTGTGTGGGTCACTGGAAGCAGGAGGAGCAGAAATTGCAAGATGAGGAATAGGAAATGATGGCAGTGAGAGCATAGGCAGGGGGGTTGAGCAGGGTTGTATGCGACCTTCAAGTCCTTGCCTGAATTTTGGACTATTGCTCGCCTTTTTAGATTAGTGTTTGTCAGGACATATGTCTGCATTTAAGTGGAGTAGTGCTGCAAAGAGGAGGTTATAGGAACTGGAATTAGGAAATAGTCATAGACTTGTTACTTCGTCTCCTAATGTGAACTGGAGAATCAGAGGTGCTGGTGGGAAGACTCTCCATGGTGATAAGAGATTAGCATCCGGGCCCTAAACCCAGGGTCTGCCTTGTCTGTTATATTAGACGCTTCTGTGAGCGTGACAAGAAATTTTCCCCCTTCTCCCTGTTCACCAAGCTGTGATTGTAAAGGGGAAAGACACTTTAAAAGCTACAAGGGTCTCTTGGCAATGCACAGAGGGGGTTCTGCATCTGCCCCACGCCTTGAAGTCTAATCTCATTTACAGTTGTCAGTGTGGGCTGCTGGAGGAGATGAAAGGCAGAGGACAAGGAGGGAGAATAGATTAGTCTTGAGCAGAGGGCACTGGGAGTGCACCTGCCTCTGCCCCGCTACCTTGAGGAGGGGCGGCAGTAGCAGCTGGGCATGTGTCATCTGCTGCTCTTTGAGGCGCCCAGCCATGGAGCACACGATTAATGACTCAAGGGGCTGGGCTTTTGTGAGCGATAAAGCCTTGGGATTTAGGCAGGGCTCTCAGGCCTTTTTTTCTGAGCAGCACCATCACTTTACATTTCTCAAGTGGCGTTTTGGTCGCAGGGAGCTGCTGTCTGTGGCCACAATGCTTCCCATTCTCCTCCCTCCCCAAACTGGGCTGACCTTTGTCATGCAGCATTAACCCTTTGACTCCTCCGCTTTGGGTTATGGGGTTGGGGAAAAAAAGAGAGTCCCTTCAAATTCATTGCCCTGTGGACAAACTTGAAGGGAAGAATGGGTTGGTAAGAGAAGATCTGTTTTTGCTGAAGGAGATTGGTTTGCTGATGCTGTCTGGATTATCAACCCCTCGCTGCCTTCTGCCAGAGGCTCTTTTGAATACAGCAGCCCCCAGGAAAGAGGGGAGGGGAATTTATCCTTCAGTCAAGGAGGGAAACTGAGGCATTGAGTAGCAAATAGATGTCTGAGATTTATTCCTTCTGCAAGGTAATGCCTTGTCTTTTACCCTGCCTGGATTAGCCTGTGTCCATCCCCAGTGTTGTTACAGTGGATGGCAATCTCCCAGCACTTCGAGGCTTATACCCAGATTTGGCTTTTAGGCACAATACCCTGGAGTGATGGCTCAGCATGAAAAAGCTACCTGGAGGTCATTAATGATCTTCCTGCCTCTTGCAGGATGAACAGTAAAAATTCCCCAAGTTCCTCCTTAATCTTCTAATACCTCTGTACACTGAACACCAGTCAGTCCCTAAGCTGGATGTGGGTCTCTGGGATTGTCTGTATTTACTTACACCTTCCCTGCAGCGTGAAAGGTTTGTAATCAGCTGCTGCATTTCCCCTTTCCCTGGCTATTTGGATACTCCTCACTCTGATCCCACCAGCCTGTACGCAGACTGTTGGCTTTGTCTAGTGCAAAAAGTTGGGAGTAGGAGCCATCAATGTGAATCGACATCAGTAGTGTAGCAAACACAGCACTATTAAGCTTGTGCTGGTAGAAGTAGGCATCTCCTGAAATGTTTCAAGGAGTTGTAACAAACACACCGAAAAGCACATGGAGGCTGAGTCAGTGTTACACAGCTCGTGAGTTACTGGCAGCTTGATGTCTCTAGATTTGTAAAAGCCTCAGGAGGCTTCCTACTCATTACACATTTGTGTACCTTCCACGTCTGAGCTGCCTGGAAACCTGCACGTTAGAGTGCAGCATCTGAGAGGGACGATAAGCTGCATTCAGACCCTTGTATCTCTCTGCTGCCTCCTGATCCCCGCTGCAGTGAGAGGCTTTGGTAGCGTACGCTCTGCCATTTCAGCTGAATGTGCGGGACGGTTTTTAGGCACATAGATCCTTGCTAATGCATTGTTCTCAAATCCTGTCTTGCACATAGAAAATCACTGAAGCAATAAGAACGTTTAAGCCTGTATGTTTAAAAAGAAAGGGGGGGAAAAGCCATAAACACAGAGTGGATTGATGCTGTTCTGCAAATCAGCTGGTGCATTGTGCTCTGTGGCTGTGTGCTCTGTTACGACAGAGAAAGAGATCATCCTGTCTCCCAGAGGAACAAACCAGCTGCTTAGCGAGTGGAAACAGTTTGGAGGTGCTTTTCTACGCCATCCATCAACACTTATGCCTGTAACATTTACAGGGCTTTTAAAGTTACTCTCTACCAGACCTGGAAAGCAAGTGTTTCTACTCTGTGGTAGGAAATATGATGTTCCTATTGCCTTCCGGTATTTGCAGTCAGTGCAAAAGCACCGGGGCACGTTTGCAAATTAAATGCAGCAGTGGGCGTGTTTGAGTTTGACAGCAGCCAAGGAAGCTGTGATCTCTTTCTGCTTCCTCACTAGGTATTGTACAATGTGTTGCTCTGAAATCAGCTTGGTACCAACACGCCATGACACAAGGTTGATGGGGTGCAGGTGACGGGCTGTTTTCCTGCACTGTTGTACATACAGGCTGCTGAGGAAAGCTGATCTCTGAATGCTCTGGATTTTAATGTGGTTCAAACCTTGCAGTGTTTGCCTGTTCAAGCTGTAGCGCTTGGGACAGTCACTTCTTTCCCTCTCCTCTCCTAATCTCCTGAGTGGCGGTATCCCCCCTGATTCAGCTACTCGTGGTGACGCTGGGGGTATTCTATCACTAGAGACGATACGGCTTGGTGAAATGTGTAGTGAAAGTCCTGAATGTTTGTGATCACACCCGTCCTGATACTTGTTTTTGAGACCAGTCATGATCTTCTCTGCCCTGGATGGATTCCAGCTGGCTAGCTGTACTTCTCTGACAGTAATTTCAGCTGGAAAAGTTGGCTTTTACTTTCTGTTGTATGGGGCAAAGATCATCCAAAGGACTCCATGAAATCTGACCATCCAAATAATTGTAAGCCTGTAAAGTGTTTCTTTTGGATGCTGTGTTGGAGTAGAGGAGCCTGGAGATTGACTTCTGCCTTCTGACCGTTATGTTGGGTGTCTTGTGCAAGGGCTGCTGTTGCGCTCTCATCAGCTTCTCTGGGACCAACCTAAAACTTCCCAGTAGGAACTTCTCTTCCTTCTTTAGAAAGCACAAACCAGTAAAGAATTGTAGATTCTCTGGAAGTGACCTTAACCAGCAGTGACTAATTATCAGTGCCTGTAGTGTGGGGTTGTTCTCTGTGCCAGGCAATCATGAAGAGAATGCACAGAAGTCTCGCTTGGACCTTGAATTCCTTCAACTCTAAAACTAAAACCCCATTACTATCAAGACACAGAGAATGTATGTATTTTTAGTATTTGTTCCTGTTGCTTAGGAACAGCTGTCTGCAGTGACCCTGTGTTGCTGGTGGGAAGGGTAACGATCTATTAAACTGATGTTAAACAAGCAAGATCAATCTTACCCCTAGGAACTGTTCTTCATGTTCTTTGATACTTGACATACTCTGTAAGTAGCGTATACTCTGGAGTTTCCTGAGGAAAAGATAAACGAGGCTGCTGGAGGCAAAGCTATTTGTGACTACCATCAAACCTCTGGTCTCATGCACTTCTTCAGGGCAGCGTTCCCCAAGGAAGCATCTCTTTGCCTCTGTGATTCTTCATGGTTAGGTACCAGTGATGATGGAGACCCTGCTTTGTGTAGCATGCTTGTTTGTGATGTACAGTTGTAGTGGAAGTGCTTGTTGATGACAGCCTACAGCCAGCAAGATGTAGCCGTGCTTACCTCTTGGCAGAGAAAGGATCAGTATTATAAAAGGTGAAAAATGGAAAGTTTCACAAAAACTACTGGAGGACTTGATCCTGTGTGCTCTGACTTGGTCTAGCAAAGCACTCGAAAACAAGTGTGACAGTTGTCCTGGACCCATTATATGTCTAACATCAACTGTATGTTTTGCTGGGGCTGGTACCAGAACGGTGTGTGCCCTAAGGGATTTGGAGAGAAAAGTGGGTTTTTAGTTCTGCCCCTTGGCTCTAAACCAGAGCCAGATGCTTGTTTCCCTCCGCTGGCTTCCTGCCACTTCTCTCGCACGTTTACTTACTCTCACGCTGAGAAACAATGGGAAGTGGGCCTTGAGCATCTTTCCTCACGGCAGGCAGTGGCCTCCATGGAAGGATGTTGCTTTTTAGCCTTGTTGTTTGCACTGGGGAGGAAAATGAAAGTGTTTATTGTGGTTCCTTCTTCCGTTTGAACTGCTGCCTCTTCCCTCAGCTGCTCCCTCTTGGTTGCTAATAGAGGAGTTGCTTTTGCACACAGTCTTGTTATCTGGATTTATGTCTCTGGGTTGTTCTCCTCTGTCAGCAGGGAAGGCACAAACATTTTTCCTTCATGTGTCCTCTGACAATAGTATTTGGGCTTTGGAGAGGTGTTTATTTCGCATTGATTGGTGCATTTAGGCGGCCTGTTTGGGGGAGACTGCTGTGAAGAGCATGGGAGATGGTCCTGCTGCTGCTATCTTTGGTCTCGGAGCTGCGCCTGGAGACCATGGCTGGAGTAATAACTTCCTTCCACCCTAAATACAGTGTCTGAAGAACCTTTATAGAGCTGCATGTTTGCTTTATCACACTTGGCCTTGCCAGCCCTGGGAACTGTTTGGGGATGTCTTGTACATATGTGTATGCGTGCAGGATTGCTCTTGTGCCTTCAACATGTTAAGTATTCTGGTGTTGTCTCCTGTAGAGCTCTATAAACCAGAGTGTATGTTGGCTTTCTAGAGGATTCTCCAGTGTTGGGCAACCCCACCAGAGGTTTTTGCTCTTGCAATGCTTTTTAGTCAGTCTGTATCCCAGGGGCTGTAGCGTGCTGGCTTGCTTGTGTGCTTGTCACCTGCTGGGAGCCTCCTGCCTGTAGTCATTGCCTTCTACAGCATTTGGAGAGGCCAAAGCCATGTCTTTTTATGAATGAGTGCAACGGCCAGTTTATCTACCTGTCAGGCGTGACAGGAAACAGCTTTTGTGGTGGAGAGAGCAGCAGCATAGCTTCATAGTTATATGTGAGAACTGAAGCTGACCGGAGTGTAAATGCTGGACAGTCCCCTTCAACATGACAGGTGCATTGGGTGACATCTCCCAGGGTGGTGATAGCCAAAATGGCTCCCAAAGAATTGTCGTATGTGTCTGAAACAGCATCTTCCAGCCATACTCCCTCTGCTGCCCCTGAGCTGAGAGCTGCCGTTGCTGCATTGATTTGTGGGATCTTTTAGGGTTGGTACTGGTGGCCAAGAAGAGCTGGGGCAGAAAGTCATTTGCCAGCTGCTGATTTATGGCCCTAGTAAACAGTCCTGAAAAGCACAGTGAGAATTTTCTGGATCTTATGCAGTTCTAGCTGACTAGAACCTCCAGGCTGTTATTTGACCATGTGGAGTAATAAAGCTGTGAAAACTAATTAACTTTTGGGCCTACTGCAAAACAAACTAGTTCATGCAAAAAATTACTCTGCACTTGCAAGCAACAGTGACTTTATGAGCTTATAAGCCTGTATTTAATGACTAAGCATGTGGTACGATGCACGAAGTATGTTCCTTTTGCTGACTTCTAAGGCCAAACAGAATATAACAAGCTCTACTGATCACTGAGGATCTGAATACCAGCCTGGGATAATGTTCTCTTTCATCCTTATTAATTATGTAGCTGATGTGTGGGTGGAGGTTTCATTGGTTTCATTCAAAGCTTCATTGGATGGTTTCTTGTAGTCTAAACCAGCCTGAATTATGCACACCCAACCCGAGCTGAAGCCATTCATTCAAGGAAAGATGCTCTCTGCAGTGTGAGTGCTGTAGTCGTTCTGAGGTCATTCTCTGCTCAATGTTCCCTGTGAGGTGTAGCTGAATGAGCACTTTCCCAGTGGGAACACCAAGGTGTTTCTCTGATATTAGCAGGCAAACAGTCAGCCCTGCTCAGGACCTGCCTCCTGTGATGAGGATGCTCTGTGTGTGCCAGGTGTGATGGTGGCATCAGAGAAGGGATGTTTCTGAGTGCCCCAGTATTGTGTTCCTTGCCAATGATGTTGACTTATCAACATTGTATAGATGATCCAGCCTCTGTCATCCTACACCGATTTGGAGGGAGGGAATGACTGGCCGTTCTTCCCGCTTAATCAGATTACTAAAGTAACCCTCCTCCTGTCCCATTGCTCCTGCATTACTCGGTAGCCCTTATTACTGGACGTCTAACTGCCTGTATGTTAGAGTCAAAGCTGTGCCTGCTGATTCCTGTTCTCCTTTGCTAGGGTCTATCAATTTATCTGGAGGCAGAGCTTTGTGTATAGCCATCACTGGGACACATGATGCAGCTTTGCTGTTCTTTTCTGATCAATAACTCATCACCCCAAAGAGCAGAGCTGGCCCTTTTGCAGAACATAGGGTGCTCTGGAGTAAGCTATGCAATTGTTTGCTATATTTGAGCTGCAGTTCCCCAGAAAGCTGCAGGCAGTGCATGGCCTGTCCTCTCCCCCTGTTGAGAAGGGAGGGGAGGAAGGTTGAATATTTTACCAGGTCCCTTTGCTGCCCCGCTACCCGGCTGTGGAATGAGGGAGCCTGATCTGGAACTACCTGCTGTGGGGGGAAAGTTGTGTCCTGGTCAGGTCTGTGCCCACACCTGGGTCATGCAGACAGAGCCTCTCATGTCTTGGTAAGATGCTTGTCATGATTGCTGATACAGGAGCAGGTATTTGGAATCGGAAAGAGAAACCATCTTAAAGGCAGGAAAACTGTGATATGATGAGATTTAAAAATTTTTTTTTTTTTTTTAAAGTTTTCTTTCTGATGGATGAGCTTGAATTGTTGTGGTGCTCAGTACCAGAGTACCAGCTAGCATGGGTCTATCCCAAGCTTTGGTTTTCTCCACTAAGCTAAGTATTATTGCAGGGCTATTATTTGACCTAAAATAAATGTGTGTGCATACTCGCTGCTATAGAATTCTGCTTTTTCACGCATCAAATCAAGTCCCTGTGGATTTTCACCTCCCTCCCAGATCTGGCAGACAGTGAAAAAGGGAGCTATTTTTAATCTGAAATGTTCTGTGTTTCAAGTCCAGAGTATAAAATGTAGTTTTTCTCCTGACAAGTTTCATGGCTGATTGCTATAAAACTCCTTGTCTTTAAAGGAAGGATAAAACTTCCTACAGGAAGGGCAAGATTTCTGATTTTTGGGGCTATGGATCTTAGTTCCTTTGAGAAACTGAAAAACAGTGGCAATCACTGGCCTTGGATTGAAGAATTTACCAAGAACGAGGAACAATTTGACAGAGGAGTCTAGCAAAGTGCAGTGTGGTAGAGTGGTATCAAGAGACCCAGTTCCGCTCCAGGAGGGGAGATGATGGTCACTGGATTAGGAATCACTTGCCTGAAACAGCATTTCTGGCAGCCAAAGGGAGCAGCATCAACTGGCAGAACGGTTTTTACACACCCTTCATCATCATCTTGCTGTCACTACAGTTCTATCATCCCACTGGAGTCACTGCTCCATCTGTCCTCTTTGAAAGGCTGGCATGTATTGTCTAGGAGAGAAGATGAATTTCTTGTCCAAGTGTTCTCCCTGCCCAGAAGAAATGGGTATAGAAAATGTTTCTTCCTCTCCCTACTGTATGGGCTGTTCTGTGCTTCAGCCCAGTCTGATGGGTCAAAGGGGAGGTCGCTTTCCAGAGCAGGTCCATCCTTCTGTGCTGACTGTCCTGCAGCCAGGGGTGTGATGATGGGGATAGCAAGTTGTTACCACCAAGGTGCAGACACTTGTCTAAGTGATAAGGGCTGAGACCACTGGCTTCTTTTTGCCCTAAAAGGAGGAGGAGGGAAAGGGGCAGAGCAGATCTGACTGTACAGGCAGGCTTGAGCTGGAGAAAGCAACATGCTCAGTTTTGCAAGGTTGCTTTAGGTCAGGACTTCAGGCTAGGCAGTAGGCTGGATGCCTTGTGCGTGACAGGAGCAATGTTCCCCAGTCAGCGCTGAACCCTGCTGTGTCCGTCCCTCTGGCACTGGTGGTGCTGCTTCAGTGCAAATGCCAGTTCAGCTTTCTTCTGGCTCCCAGCGCTGAAGGGGCTATTTGTGACAGTCCAAGTGGTCTCTGTGCTGGTGGCCTCTTGAGCTGGGACAGCCCTCACCTGCCTTGCTGCAGCCTTGGTCATCACAGAGTTGCAGCTAATGAAACACAAGGTAAAAGGAGCTCGCTGCAGTTGTATGGGCAGTTTTCCTTCTGAGTAAATTTCTGTCCTGGTTACCAACCTGGCAGCACCCTGCAGACATAGCCTTGGTCTTTGGTGTAAGGACTCTCTAATGCAGCCTGTTGGCCATGGCATCCTGGCACCTGATAAGGCTTAATGGGACAGCCAAGCTCTGAGCCCAGCAGACTGCCCACAGTACTGCCCTGCAGTGTGCTCCTCTCTTTTCTGCCTGATGCAGGAGGGGAGCAGCACTTGACTCCCGGGGCTAGCTGGCTGGTGTTTCTGCCTGGCCTTCGTCTCACTGGTGTTGCTCACTGGATGTGTCACTAAGCAGCAGCAGAGAGAGACCCAATGTCTCAGATCTGATTAACCTCTACAACTTTATCCTGTGTCTTAATTGGATTAGCTGCAGGGGGGTGGTTTTGCTGCTGTTCCTGTTTTTTTTCTTAAACAGGTACTTATCACTGTGACATCCAACGCAAGCAACAAATTAGAGTAGCAAGACCTGTGAATAAACGAGTGGTGTTTTCTTCTTCCCCACTGCTCAACTAGCAGGTCCTGCCCTTCCTTTCTGCAAAATTACTGTAGCTTGATGGCTGTGAGATGGGTCTGAGTAAGCCCTGCGGTTGGATCTCTTGGGAGGTGTGGGTCTCGCCTTACAGCCTGGATGCCAGACCAAGAGCCCCTGATTGCTAACTGCAGTTCTGTCACTTTTGGGAAGGTTTTCTGATAACACTCAGTAAACGTTCAAAGCAGTATTAACTTTACGTGTCCAGTTTCTTTCATCTTTTCTCTGAGCTTTTTAGTTTCCTTCAGGGCCTGATTCTTCTGCACCTTAGTGTTTTTGCTTGTATCACTGCAGTGGCTGTGGGCTGTAGGGAATTGGCCTTATTCAGCACTGCAGTAGCCCTTCCTCTTCAAGGACTTCAAAGCTCATTCTTCAGTATCAGTTCATTTAGTTTCACAGGTGGGAACATGGAATAAGGAGATTAGTGATCATATCCTGTTACAATGGGGGACAGGCTGCTACAGACCTAAAAAAGGAATGGAATCCATTTGATCGTGGGATTGCCCTTCATTCCTCAAGCTGCTGTCTACCTGCATGGTGCCCAGTTGAGAAAAAGGAGAACCAGTTTACAGGAAGCTTTCCCCCATGTCCATCCTTCTGCCTCCAGCACCCGGTTACCTACTCAACAAGCTTAAAATAGAAGCCTTTCTCCTTGCCGTAGCTGTAATTGGCCTGGATTGGGCAGTGGAGATGGTCATTCACCTCCCTGGGATGACAGAAAGGGTACATGCTGCTGAGAAGCTCTCACTTACATCTGTTTCTAGATAGCTGTGCACAAAAAGAGTGAATTGGAGGTGTGATATCAGAGCACGGCTCTGTTCCAGGAGGAATAATAGATGTTCCAGCACCACTCTAGCTGTTACAAGATCAAAAGTGCTGTTACATTAAAGCTGGTAATACTGCCTGGCTTGGCAAAAGGGCTGAGAAATTGTTCCAGGGTTTTAACGTATGTTCAGATAAACTGTCTTCCACAGTGAGGATCAGGCCTTTGAATTTAGTCCATGTACAATAACATGGGTTTTAGTGACTTGGTGAAAATATAATTCCAAGGAATTCCCTCTTTGCACAGGGCTTGAATGTGATTCAGATGTGAACACTGCATGCGTCACAGTTACAGTCTCTAAGTAGAGGGTTCGGTGCTTCATTGCATCTGGGGTGCCTTTACGGGGGGCGTGTGGTTGTCAGGCATTGACTCTGCTGCTGCTTGTAAAGAAAATGTGATCGTTAAGTTGAATTACAATGTACATTAGTTTCCTTTCTCAGATTTAATGTATTCATGTATTTCGTGTCCACTGGCCCCTCAGCAGCTTGCAGGCTGGATATGTAAATTGGTAGCTGCAGAGGATGACTGATCCATTAATAGGTGGAATTTGATGCTCATAAAAATGAATGCATTTAATATTGCATGGCAATGGTTTGCTTGAATTTTTAAGTCGCCTGAGGATCTCTTACTTGGAATTCTGTGGCTTGGGCTATATTTGTTACAAAAGCAATACAAATGGGGAGGCCCTGTAGTTTCAGAGGGTTGGCTATTCTTTTGTCTGTGAGTATCACTTACACTTTTTCTGTATCAAATGTTATTCCAAGGAAGCTGTGAAAATGTGAAAGGCAATGATATCTGAAAACAAAGCATTGCAGTCCAAATTCACTGTGTCCACAGAAATACCTGTCTTTGGAGATCTGTTCAAATACTATTTTTAAGGAAAAGCCAAGTTTTAGTAGCTAATTTTTCATTATGAGCTTTCATGGAGGGATGTAGAGGACTAAAAGGATTTGGTGGGTCATTAAAATAAGTGCAGATCTTCCACTGTGGGGTTTTAAACACAAGATGAAATCCTGGCCCCTCTGAAGGGGCCTCATTTGCTTCCTTTGGGCCCCATGCTAATTTCATTACTGATTTCAGAAGGGTAAGGACTTCTGATTTTAATTTTACATTGTTTCTTTAAGCATGCAGACATAGAAACATTCGGTTTCTTTTGCTGAGGGTTTTATTAAAGGAAGCTCACACAACATGCACCCCTTCCATGGTAGAGCGTTTGTGTGATAAATTTCATTTTTCAAGCACATGAGGTTGTGATGAACCCTCACATACTGAGGCTGCACTCTGAAAACGTTGGTGCTTCTTGCTTTTCCCTTTAGCACTGTGAGACAAATACTTCAGCTCTTCATCACTTATGCAAGCCTGGGCTGAAGGGGCAGTAGCAAATATGCAGGGAGAATATTGTGATACGCACCATAAAGTTGTGCCAAGGAGAAAGGAATATCCAGGCTCAAATGATCTTTTTCCCTAAAGCTTCTATGGTTTATTTTAATTTTTTCTAATGTGAAGTGCTGGATCCAAGCCTTGCTAACAGCCAGCATCTTTCATGTCAGGGAAAGAAATTCTTTGCTAGCATCTTCCTTGGCCACAGCCTTTCTAAGTGCTGGTCATTTCAACGCAGCCGAGTTTGGCTGTGGAAAGTCTGTCGTTACTGTAATAATGTACAGCTCTGCGGGTACTGCATCCATCTCTGACTGATCTGTTCTCATAAGAATGTATGCCAGGGTTAGACTGATCAGTGTCTCCATTTTGCAGCCTGAGGAAATGACCGTGGTTTGGTATGTTTCTGAGAAGGCGATCGAAAGAACCAGATTTGCTGGGTGGGCAGCAGGAATAGAACTAGGGTGAAGTACCAGTGAGGGGTGGCTGGGGGTGCGGGTGGCACCTTCATGGCACTTCTTCCCCACACTATGGTGTTTGGGGGGGTGGGAAATCCCCTAGAGGCAAGTAGGGGTGCTTGCTTATGATGTCTTGCCTCTGAAGCTAGCTCGTTGTGATTGTAGGGATTTGCAGTCTGCTTTGGGTTGGTATAAGCCCATTTTTCAACTTGTAAAAAAGCTGCTGTGTTTGCTTGAAGGACTTCAGGCAAGTATGCAGGCAAAACCCAGCTGCTTTTTTTCTGGAGGCTTGGTCTCAAATAGTCAGTGCCCAGGGTTCTTGGGAGTCTTATCTCAAGTTGGTGAATTCAATGGCAGCTGAAGGTATTTGGCATCTTTGGGTATCAGTCACTCTTTGGAGCTGCGGAAGGCAGCATTGCACTGTGGATGCTTTGGCCAGGCCACTCCAACCACCAGCTCCTTGTCAGAGAGCTCTGGTCTCCTTTGCTTGGGCTGGGCTGCAGCACACAGCAGCCAGCTCATATGGCTCCAAGGTAAAGGAATGGTAAGATGTATAGGACTGAAAAAGACCTCAAGAATTTTCCCCCCTTCTGCATCAGCCCCCCACCACAGATCGAAGTTACCTAGACTGTCCCATTTCCTTGGTGCAGGAGGGATTCTCACTCTCAGCTTGTCTGAGACCAGGTCCACAAGGCCTGGGAAGATAAGAGTGAACGGAGAAGCTGTTCACCAGGACCTGCTTCTTGTGGTGGCACCAGCTGGCAGTTTCTGAAATAATTTTTACTTTAGCTGCCTCCAAACTCTGTAGAGGTGAGAACTGGAGCAAGCAACACTGGTCAATTAAAATGGCTATATAATTTTCATGGCCATAATAAAGACTAATATAAAGTAAATTATTTTATGCAATAGGACAGCAATTAATCTCACCTAAGCAACCCCATCTGTTGTACTTCCCTACTTGCTGCAACAAGCAGTTATCTATGCAGTGAGATTTTCTAGCATAGGAATGCTGAGGGAAGAGTGTGCTCTGTGTTGAAGACGGCCATAGGAGTTGGAGTGGCTTGCTTTCTAGCTGTGTTCCCTCTCTAGGTTGATAGGTGAAGAGGCTGATGGCCAGCTTCCAGTTAACACAGTTATTTTGCTATGTTACATGGTAACTGTGCTGAAGGTCCTGCTATTGCCTGAGTAATCTCATTTCTGAAGAGGGATTCTGCTGAAATCTTTGTCCATGGAATGAGCTGAGTCAAAACTAGTTTTCCCTCCGTGCTGGGGAAATACCCAGACTCAGGGTGCAACTCCTCAAACCAGCAGGAGGTTTGTGCCTATCCTGTGTGGGACAGAAATACTGCAGAGCCCAAAGCAGCTTCACAGCTGGGCCACAGCTACGTCCTTTCTAGTGAGAAGAGGCGCCATGACTGATTGTCACTGGCTTACATCTGTCTCTGGGGGTGCAATAGATTTGCTGTCCCATGCATGCTTCTGTGTAGTACTTCACTGCAGGGCTGAGCAAGGCTAAAAATCTTGTCTGTGTGTCTCCTGTCCAGCTCCTCCAAGTCGCTCAGTGTGATGAGCAGAGCCTGGTTATATCTGTTCTCCATCTGTCCCTTCCTCCCTCATCTTCGCTATCGTTAATTGTTAGCGTCTGGCTTGAAAGATTGCCTCTTAGCACGGTGCTGATGGGATCTTTCCGCAGAGGATTAAGGCTGGAGTGGATTGACAGGAGACGGTATCCTTGCTGTGGGAAGTTTGCCAGTTGTGTGCGGGCTCAGTGCTGCTGCTCTTCCAGTTACTCCAGTTCATGTCAGGACATAGGCAAGAGTCAGTTGCAGCTCCGTGCCCCCTCACCATGGCCAGCTGGCCAGATGTGGCCTGGTGCACTGCGTGCTGGGTTTGGGAGAGGCCTCCTGCACCCAGCTGCTACACGCAGCCTTTGTCAAGACTTTCAGTCTCTTTACATCAGCTGCACCATCCCATGGAGGTGATTTCATACCTGGCTCGTCAGGTGGTTTCCACTGTGAGATCGCAGTACTTTAATCAAGGATGTGGATAGCGACAACAGCATTGTGGGGGGTGCTGGCAGTAGGAGTTGAGATGTCATTTCTTACTGTATCATGCTCCCTGGGTGGCTAATGTGTCTGTAAATCACACAAGTGCTTTCCTGTAGCTTTGCTTTCTGTTACTGCCTCAGCTGCCAGGATTTCATGGGACACAGATCTTAGCTTTTGGCCAAAGCACGGCCTCCTTTCCTTGCAAAGGTACTTAGTATGTATTTCCAGTGCCCTGAAGTGTAGCCGAAGGCCCTGCTAAGCTCACTGAATCCAGGTCCTGAAAGATGATATTTCTTTTTGCTTTATTTGGTTTGCTTTCCTGTGGAGTCTGTATTTTTTCCTGTATGTGCGCAGGGAGCAGGGGATAATCCCTTGGCATTTCAGAAGGTAGGAGTTTCTCCTTGCCTTGTTGGTCTCCTGATCTGCTTCTAACAAGTCCTTGGAGACCCCTGTTGCTCTTTCCCAAAGGTGATATGTGTCCTGCAGTAACCAAAGGGTATCTGTTACCTTGCAAGGACAATCTGGAGCCTGGAGGCACATTTACTCCTTGCTGCCAGTAGCACAGGTGATGACTCTCTCCATAGTTAAGACAGACTAGCAGAAACTTTCTGTGCTTTGAAGCTATCACACTGGAGAGGGTTTCCATGTGTGTTTGATGCTGTCTATAGCTACAGCTGTTGCAAAAAAAAGGCTTCTCCCAGTCTAAAGGAAAACTTTATATCTAATCCATCTCAGACTTTAAATCTCAAATATAGGCAAGTAAAACCAGCAGAGTTCACACCAAAGGGCTCAATTTTGTGGGCTTCTTGGAGGGAATGTTAAAAGATGTTCACAGGGTTTAGAAGCATTGTTGGATTTATTTTTTGGGTTTTTTGGAATGAAAATCCCATGTTACTTTAGGCCACTGAAGATAACATTTCTTTTGTTTCTTTCATTAAAACTATTTTTATCCTGGCTCATGGGACTGTGCAAGTAGAAATTAAAACACTGCTTGGTATTTCCTTGCCCGTCCTATCCGCTCTTCATCCCCAAATCCTTTCAGCTCTCCCCAGCTCTCCCCCCTTCCCTCCCCAGCTTGCCTTGAAGGGCTGGGAAAGCCGGCGCTGGTGCATTATGTTGCCTGTCTGATTGTTGTGGGGTTGTGTTTGTGTGGGGAAGGTCACGAGACAAAAAGACCACCAGGCAGGGGTGGGTGGGGGGTGTTCAGTCCCTCTCCATTCAGTCCTTGTGGCGATGGGTGGGAAGAGTCTTGTTTGCATGACAGGATTTCAGGGGGCGATTGCTTTTTTGTTTAGGTTTCTTCCATGGCTGCTGCGTGGGCCCTGGAGGGCTACAACAAAAGTAGAGCATATATATGAGATTCATGGGGCTGAAGCGTGCTGAGATAACCAAGAGGCAGAGCTGTCAGTGCAGGAGTAACTGAGCCAGAGCCAGCCCCTGTGTGCTTGCAGCCTGGAGACTGTCAGCAATTGCTCCGGGTGGGGTGTTTGTGCTATGTCCTGTGTTGGCTCTGGTGGGAGCTCTTACTGGGTGTCTGAATCCTGTGGGCTGAGATCTGTAGCTGGATGAATGCTGTGAAAGTTTTCTGTCTGTGGAATGAAGGTTGTAGTGCGGGGGCACAGCTCCACAGACCTGCCACGGTGGCTATGCTTCCCTGAATATTTTTTGAGACTTCCAGCCAGTGACTTTTATTTGCAGCATCTGCCTGCCTCCCTCCTTGCCCATCAGCTCCACGTTTCTGAGAGCATCCTTGCGTTTAAACAGTGCTTACTTCCTTATCATTCCTCTGAGATGCTGTCCCTCAGCGCAGCTCTCCTCTCACTCCCATCCTTAGAAAGCAGCTCAGTCTATATTTACTACTGGTGTGCACAAAGGCAAACATTGTCAGGGATTCATTGTAACTGTCCCAATTACCCTGAGTTCATTTGCATAAGAAGATTGACCAGCCTGTGGTAGTGGCTTTGCCTTGGCTGTCTGATATGGGACACTTAGATTTGGGGAGCAGAAAAGAACTAGAGTTCCCAGGCTGGATGTGGGATGGGGACAGAGTGACAGTTTTGGCCCCTAACAGCATAGGTGCTATAGCAGCCCTTCCTGGAAGGAGGATGAGTTGTCAGCTCCCAGCCGCTGGCAGCACAAGGCTGCCTGATTCAGTTGTAATAGCTGCCAGCTTTCCAGAGATGCAGATTCAAGGAACCCCAAGCATGCCTGAGCTCCTGGCTGTCCCATCTGAGTAAATCCTTCTTCTGTATAGTGTGTGTGTGTGTGTATTTATGTATTTATTTTTAGTAGGTGTTGACCCTGCTTTTGAATGCTTTTAGACTAAGCAGTGACCTGCCTTGTGTTGTCACTTCCCTCAGGCACATGTAACCTCTCCTCCTTGTGTTTGGATTTCTTCCAGAGAGCTAGCTCTTCCTGCAGGCAGGCACTAAAGGGAGAGGAAAGCAGCTGGGATGAAGCACAAGTCAGGAAGCAGGCTGAAATGGTATGATCTCTTGACCCAAAGCAATACCTAGTGCTGCTAGGGCTTGCTCGCACTGCAGCAGCTGCACAGCTCACCCTCCTTTCACTGAATTGAGAATTATTCATATTCTCTTTCCCTTCCCCCCAGTGCCATATGTAACATGATCTGCCTGTGCCCAGGCTGGCAGATGGAAAAGCAAGACACTCTTCTTTTTGCAGTAATGGTTCTTCATGGGCTCAACTGGTCTGTGAGGTTGCAGTGTTTAAGCTTGTCAGCTTTGGCAGAGCAGCCTTTCTGGAGACCCTTACAGTCCCTCTGCCACTGCTGTGTGTGTGCGTATGCCCATGCGAATGAACATTGATCTCTTCATCTCCCTCCTGCTTCCAGGAGAGACTCTCACACTTGGACATCTTTTCTTGTTGCTTGTGGATATCACCACGCTTAGCGTACTTCCTGGGGGTGCTTTGACCTTTACTCTATCTTAACCCCTCCTTAAAAATTCCCCCTCTAGTATTTGGCAATCTCCAATTTTTACTAGTTGGTTATTAGGTGGCAATGTAGGAATGCTTCATGGAGGTGGCTGGAGCACAGGCAGCTCATCTCACCTATAGTAGTATTTTAAGCCTCTTGCATCCTTGGGTGAATTACTTCGCCTCTCTGCCTTGAGTTCCCAGTTCATAAAGTGGAACTCCATCTACTGAGCCGATGGCAGTGTTACTACTGTGAATCATAAAGAGCACAAATTATCATTTCAAAATGTACTATGTGCTAGAAGACCTGATCGCTAACGGCCAGATCCCAAGTCTGTGTCCTATATTTTTGGACCTCTCTGAGAGGGATTGATGATCCAGCCCAGGTTTCTCAGGAATTCCTTTGCTATTTCTTTCCTTTTTTTTTTTTTTTTTTGGGCGGGGGGGGGAAATCCTCATGTCTTTTCTCAGATGAATTGCTGCTTGTGCTCTGATCCAGGACGCTCACATTTTTTGCCTGAAATTAACTGCATTGATACTGTTATGTTTGCCTGGTGCAAGAAACATCAGAAAAGAAGGGGAAGAACCAGAGCCTCAAGTTGAGGCACAGATGGGCCCCTCATGGTTCCTCTAGCAACACTTTAGAAGCTAGTTTGTAGTTTGACTTCCCTGATGTGTTGAAAAGGCAAAGTAGGGTCAAGTCTTAGATTTAAATTTGTTTTCCTTTCCATTGTGTTTGTTTTTGAGGGGGGTGTCCTACCTTCTACTTGGTTTCTATGACCTCTCATTTCAGCTTGTGTGACAGTGGAGTCTATTTATGAGTGCGTGAAACATGAGCTCCAGACACTGAATTAGCTTTTTAAATGGTTGTTCCTGACAAATATGAAAGATTTTCTGAGCATGAAGTAAAGGGCTATGATTTAAGGCCTTACGCTATCCCTTTTAGAGTGAGTCACTGTATCTTTTGCTTTGCAGTTGGGAAAATTGGGTTTGGCACAGGATCATGTAACGGGTGACTGATAGACCTAGGAGGATAATGGATACCTTGGCCTATCTAAACCTGCACACCCAAAAGGGATGGGAGTGTATCCAGTTTTCAGCTCTGCTAGTGAAGTTCAAGTAATAAGACGTGTCCTTTTTAAATGCTTTATTTTCCCCAGCTGTGAAAAGAGTGGAGGTGGGAGAATAACGGTATGTAGAGTTTTGTTTTCAATTCCCCAAAAGACTGGGAAAAATGCTTTTTGTTTCCCTTTGAGCAAAATATTTAATTTGACTTGAGCCGAGCCATCTGGGTGCTCTTAACATAAACACAAATGCAATTTTCTAATGAAACATTTTGAAAATTGTAATGTCCAGTATTTTGGTCTTGTAGAATCTGAGGGAACTTCTTCTACACAATCAGTGTTCAAAGCCTAGGCAAATTGACAGGAAAGTCTTGGTATGACTGAAGTCTCCAAGTTTTTACTTGGAAAAGTTTTGTTTTGAAAAAGTTACCCTGGCTTTAGAAATGGGAGTGCCCTGCAAATAACACTGATGATAAACAATGTTTCTGTGTCATACATACAAACTGCATCTTGTCCCACCCGCATAGTGTTACACTTGCATCTCTTGGGCTGCTTCTTGTAATTATCTTGGTGCTTTATCCCATCATCTGTTTCCATGTCACTGGCTCAGTTTTGCTACAATTCCCTTTGATGGGGCCCTCTGGCCTTTGGTGGCTGCTGTTCGAGTTGCTCTGGGTTCATGAGAATTTGTTGACTGGGAGCAGAGAAGGTGCCTGATGTTGGAGGGATTATACAGGGACAGACGACGGTAACACTGTCTGCTCCAGGCAGCTTTTCTGCTCCTGGATTAAAGTTCGTGCTGTGTTACTTGTGTGTCTCTCTCAGGCCTTGTCAAGTCCATGTGGGAAGCTATTCTGCCTGCACTGTTTCACTTTGCGCTGCTCAGCGCTCCCTCTGCCTCTTTTCTCCTCCCTTTTTCCCCTTCTATTCAAGTGGCATCTTTCAGTCTTCCCCATTCAGGTCTGTCTTTGCTCTCTGCCCTGTGTAAAACTTCCATGCCCTCCCTACCATTCATCACCTCTTGCTCATTCACCTCCCTGCTTGCCTTTCTCCATTCATCTGGGCTTCCTCTCAGCCAGTCTGGGCTGCCCTCTCCTCCTGCCCCTTCCGCAGTCCTCCTTTTGTGTCTTTGCGCTCCCTTCTCTGTGACCATCCGAAGCACAGCAGTCTGCAGTGTGCTTCGCGAGGATTCTCTGCTAGAAGTTGGCCCCACTTGAAGGGCTAATTAATGGGATTGTTTTGGGTGGATTTGTCTCTCTAGTTACCCTGCAGGTGAGATTCCCCCCCCACTCTCTTCCCACTTCCCAGAGATGCAGCATGATGCATGAATACGAAGAGTATTGCCATTTCCTAACCTTCCTTTTTAGTCTGGTCTTTCTGTCTCTCCCTTCTGCCTTGTTTCCCCTTCGTTTATAGTGGCTGCAGCTCTCACGTGGCTCTTTTGGGGGTCTTTTTGATTACCTCATTCCTGACGAGTGTAACATGCATTCTCTTAATTATGTTGGCTCTCTAATTATGGTTGTTGCTTGTGCCTTCTCTGCTTCCTTCTTCTAATCATCTGCATTTGGGTCATATCAGTTTTGGAAAGCCATCTCTGCGCTTGAATGTGTGATTTAAGGGTCGCCCAGGAGATAGAGCTTGTGAATCATAGTAGCCAGGGCTTGTCGTTCCTAAGTCTCAGTGCATCCACGACCCTGTGCTTGTGATGCAGACATGGCAAATATGGACCACATGCCTCTGCCAAAGCCTGCTGTGCACCTGGTCCCCTACAGCTCACACCCATGCTGGCGGTGTGCAGACGTCACCCCATCCTATTGAAGGAGCAGGTCTCTTTGCTGCGATGTGGCAGGAGAGCTAAGTGGGAGGTCTGCTTGCCTGTGGGTGCCCATGGGGGCTTCAGTTTTGAATGGTTAAACTGCATTCAAGCTGGTCTGTGCAAGTAAAAGGGGAATACTGGAGCTTGGGAAGAGTGCACAAGCTTGTCAGAGGAAGCAGGTGCTGTTTAAAGCATGTGTGAGCCCTGTACACATGAGAAATCTGATTAGTTCAGTAAAGGAGGCAGAAATGAGGTGGAGGCAGGCGAGCAGAGGGGCTCTGTGAGTGAGTTCTGGTTTGACTGACAGGATGAGCGCTCTGTTGTGTGGGAGGCTGTGAAGGGAGTATCCGCTGCTGTCTCCCGAGGCAGTAAGGAGCCCGTGATACGGCTCAGGCAGGGCCAGGCTCTGTGAGGACTTGTCAATGCTGTGAGAAGGAGCCTTTCCCCTGATAACTGTCTAAAAGAGGGATTTCAAACCATGCTGTGGTACAGTTTGTCAGGCTAGTGAGTGTGTAAAAGGGATTCCCTACTCACTCTGTTTGGGCCCCACAGAGACATTACACCTTGCAGGGCACAGCTACGCCCAGGCCAGCCCCGCATTTTGTCACCTGCAGGGAGAACTGCTCCACTCCAGCCATGAGGCTTGGGCTGGGAACCTGCACGGACAACACTTCTTCCTATGAAGTTAGTTACATTCCTGTTGTGGAGTCTTTATTAAGTTGTGATTTGCTTTAAAATTTCTTACAAATTTTGTGTCTATTTGAAAACTGTGGCAAAGAACTCTAGAAACACTGTGCCTTGCCTTGCATTTGTCCCTTGTATCCAGTAAGGGCCTATAAGAAGCCAAAAATGCAGCTTGATTTTTCTGATTTGTGGTTGTGCAGATTTGGCACTTGGACAAATCCCTTCTACCCTTAAACCAAAGTATATTTGACATAGCAGACGCTGGGAAAGTGCAAACACTGCAGACCTTACCCTTGCAGTCCTTCATGCAGGGAACCTGCAGTCTGGGTGCCATCCAGGACTGATTTGGGTATATCTCCTAAGAAACAATGTGAACCACCACAGCTTCCACCAGTCTGGCTCCTTACTGCAGTTGTAACCCCTGTGATCACCCTGGAAAGGTACAAGCCAGGATTGCTTGCTCTCAAGTGTTTAAATGATAGAGGTTAGAGTAATAATTAGTGCTGCCTTTGGAACCAGCCTGTCTGGAGTACTTTTGAGATGGCTATGTCGTCGCAGTGTAACGCCAGATGCCTACAAGGCATTGCAGGGAATCATGCAATACCTCTGTCTCCTCTTCACAAGGCTGACATTATCTTCCGCTCCAGTTTAGCTTGGAAAGCAGATGAGTTTCTTTGGTAACTTCTAGTCCCCATGACTGAGCAAAGCCAGATGTAAAATCAGTATGAGTTCAATATGTTTCCCAGTCTGTTTAGTAGTTTTACTCTGTGGTGGTTTTTCTAACCAGAAGCATGGTTTGAATTCCAGTATAGGTGGGTCATTCTGGTTATATGTGTGTTATGGCAGTTGTTAGTTGGGGCTTTAAATGCATCTGTTTGGCTTAAGTTTTTCTGAGCCCTAATGACTTGCAGTCAGGTCAGAAGGGAACTGTTGGGATTGTCTAGTCTCTCATAATGAAGGCCAGAAGATTTTCTGAGTGCTCTTCTGCTTGACCTCGGCCATACCTCATCTCCTAGGAAAACTTGCAATTCAACTGTAAAACTTCTGGTGAAGTTAGTGAGACATTTCATGTGTTAATAGTAAAAAGATCAACTTAATCTAAAGTTGCCCAGCTTTGACATCTAGCCCCTAGACGTGATTATACCTTTGTCATAGTGGAGAACCCTCTACTGCCAAATTTCTGTTCCCTTTGTGGTTCTTCTGGACAGTGATCAAGTAATTGCTTAACCTTCCCTTTCATAAGCTAATGAATTGAGCCTGTCAGTGGAGCCACTCGGACTATACCTGTAACAAAGTGCCAAATGCAGCGGTAATGTCACCTCATTTACAAACCTGCTGGTCACGGTTCCGTTTTTGAAGGCAGTGTTACCTTGAGAGTGCTCAGTGTAACGAACAAGGCTTTTTTTTTTTTTTTTCCCCCGAGTAGCTGCTTCTGAAGATGGCATTCCCCATCCTGTAAGCTGGCTGGCATTCTTGGCTCCTGGCCATATGGCTTTCTATTTGTTTTTACTGTAATGTGTATTGTTTGCAAGCACCCAGCTTTACCAAAAGACCTAGCTCATGCTTAGTAACTTGCTGCTTTAGCTCATCTGTGAGCATGATGCAGACTTACCTTATGCTTTGTCCTAAGTCCCTAATGATAATTCTTTAGGGGCAAGAATGAATTCTCATGGGACCCCATTAGTGGCATCTCCATGTGAGAGTAGCTCTCCAGCTTAGTTTTATTTTTGAGACCTGTCAAATAGGCAGACTTTAGCATGTTGAATGTGTGACAGCCTGAGTTTGTGTCACAGTAAGTCCTCAAACACAGGGTTGTCTGGTGATGTCAGATGCCCTGCAGAAATCAGTTATACCAGGAATTTTGTCTTATGATCTGCACCAAGTTTGTATTCTCATCAGATAATATCAGCTGAACATAATCTGTTTTCTGTAGCCTATTCTGACTGATGTTAGACCAGTCCTCCTTCAATTATGCATTACTCAGTATCAGTCATCTGTTCATTTGCTGTGGGTTGCTATTAGGCCGACAGACTTGCTTTGTCCCATGAAATTCTTGTCACAGCCCTGCAGTTTTGGGAGCGGTATGGGTGCCTGTCACCATGTTTAGATAGGAGTTTTGGAGCCATGATTGGAAAGGCTGCATTGCTGATTCAAAGCTGGAAGAAAGGTAAAAAGCAGATCTTGATGTTCCTCCAGTGTTCCTAGACTTGCAGAAAATCAGTATTAGTACTGGCTTTTAAAAATACTTTGTATGCAAGTTACCTTGACCTGCTGATTCAAAACTATCTGGGACAGAAAGTGTATCATCATCGTATGATAGAGATAATTCATTGGGCTTTTGTCCAAATACAGAACAAAAACATTTCAGCTACTCCTGACTCTTTTGCGCTGCTATCACCTATGCTACTTTTTCCAGATAATATCAGACCAAAACCCTGTTTTGAATGAGAAGACTTGTTTGCCTCATCTGTACCAGCAGAGATGTTGCTGTGACAGGAGACTGTCAATAGCAGTGAATTTTACAGAAATGCTTGTGTGCGTTTAATTAACCTGGAGGTAAGCAGGGATCTGACTGCAGAAACTTGGCCTGAAATACAGCCCCAGCTGAACATTTTTACTGTTGTGTGTTGGTTTTTTTGGTTTTGTTTTGGTTTGTTTTTTTCCCCTCATAGCAATAGTGATTAGAGCCTGTCTGTCTCCAGGCTGTGAGGTTGACTGTGCATGCTATCCCTTCTGTTGAGTTATGTAGTCCAAATAAATGCAGCATCCCACCCAGAGTGTATTGCATTTCAGCTCTGAATGAAGTGGCTTATGCATTATGTCCCCTCACAATGTAGAAGCCCTGAGAGATGTAATTAATATTGATATAGGATTTTGAGATTCTCCAATAAGACATGACTAAAAAGACATAAACAATAATTATGTGGTGGTAAATGAGAATATTGTGTGTCATGGTAGTATGGATATTGCTGCTTTCAGCTTTTGATATTTAATGCTTTATACCATCCAGATAAAAAGTGGGTTTTATTTTAGACTACAGAACCCATTGCCTCAGGAGATTGTGGAGCCCTAAAAACTAGAGGAATTCAAAAGGGAGAGCAAGAGATTGGGCATTTGTACATATAATAATGTCTGGGCCAGTGCTGACAAGCAGATCTGGAAAGAGAGTTAACCCTCTTGCCCAAGGATTTAAGAAAATGTTTTAACTGTTAGGATGGGTTTGGTTGTGGCAGTCACTGGGTGATCTCTTGTAGACTTATCTTGTCCACAATCTCAGAAATGTGCGGATGGTCAGCACCAGGGCTGGGCTGGTGATACAAGGTACAGGACTTGCCAGTCTGGGCCGTAACCTGCCCAGCCTGTTGCTGCAGC
This sequence comes from Balaeniceps rex, assembly GCA_013401315.1. Classification (NCBI taxonomy): domain Eukaryota; kingdom Metazoa; phylum Chordata; class Aves; order Pelecaniformes; family Balaenicipitidae; genus Balaeniceps; species Balaeniceps rex. Next base: position 42,547 of record VYZW01025404.1, read on the forward strand.
TGAGGACATCTATGTAGCAAAATGTGCAAGGTGCACAGTGCTGGATCAAGATTAAAAATCATATTTCCACCTAAAAAAACCCCACCACTTTTTAGAGTGCCTCAGCTTCTTTCCATTAGTCTTAATGCACTTACATAAATAATAAAAGAGGAAGGAGAAGGCTCAGTCTATAAACACGTCTCTTTGCATTAAGCCTTGTGGCATAATGGAGGGCATCTCCTGCCATCCATGCTGTCTCGTTAATCATGTAATGATCTTCCTCACTTTCAGTGCTGCATCTCCTTCCTTGTCAGTGCTGCTGATAATGGAGCTTCTATTTACCCTGGCTTCTTTCTGGGGAGCGGCTTTGGTTTCAAAGCCAGCACAGTGGCATATTTTGAATAATTTAGTTCTGGGTGGTTTGAACACTGTGTGTAATTCCCCAGCTGAGACTGGAGGCTGATTCCTGTGAGTGTTCTGCCAGGAGGCTGATCTGAAGAGAGGCAGTGGGATCGCTTGGAGTGGTGGGTTGTCGAGATGGCAGAGGACTGAAAGCTAGCTCAACAGGTCCTGTGAGTGTATCTCAGCTCTATCCTCTCTTAATGTCTTAGCAAGGACTTGCAGCAAGAAACCCACAGGCAGAGGAAGGATAGGGGAGTGAGTTGCATTAAAAATGTGTGTGGAGACAGAAACATGGATTTGGGTACCTGGCTGAGCATGATAGGCTTCCCCAGCAAGCTGTGGGTCAGAAATTCCTGGGCTCTGTGAATGCAGGATTTGCTTGGCCTATGGTGGCTTGGACCAGGGTATGAACCTCTATGGAGTCAAGGAGTTCAGTGTGGTGTCCAGCTGTCATTGGCTTTGGAAAGTCTGATATGTTTCTATAGATGAAACCTTGGCAGAAGGCCAGCTCTGTCGTATTCTCCCTGTGCTGCTTGGCCTTGTGGCTCGCTAATTGCCCTTTGCCATTGCAGCTATCATCCGGTCACGCTCTGTAAGCATTCCTCAGCCCTTGCTGTGCTGGATCATGCAGGCACAGGTACATTGCTTGTGCCTTGTAGATCGGGAAGTCGAGGCGCTACAAGAGGCACCTGGGCTCACTCCAGAAATCTTGCCAATACCTGGTCCCAAAGCCCTCTTTCCTGCCTGCCTAACAACCAACCAGTGGTGCACTCCTGAATCTTTTTATTCTCCTGTTCGTGTTGAATCTGTGCTTCCAGTGTCTGTTTAGATTAAGTGCTTTTGCAGAAGGTAATAACAGATGGTAGTAATGTAGGTCCCTTCTTTGTCTTTGTGCCTAAGACAGTAGGAGAAATAAATTAGAGAAGAAATGCCTCTGCAGATTGCCAGCTAGCTGATGGACCTGGTCCTTCAGGCTACTCTGCTCTTCAAGGAAACGAGAATCTTATACCAGTTCCCTCCATCTCCACTTTGCCATGTGCTGCATGCAGAGAGACACTTACCCAAATCCAGGTGACGGGCCATCTGCTCTGCGAACGCCTCCCCGCCTAGGTGAATGCTGAGCTGGGTAGTTCTGTGCTCTCACTGCAGCTTTCCAGGGAGCGGGTCTGTCTGGGGACCCTGCTCGGTGAGTTAGTGAGGGTATATCCTTCCTGCTTAAATGCAATCTGGCTTTTGAGAGCTGGGTGATGTTTGCAGTCCTAGGGTTCGCCTCAGGTCAAAGCAATCTAACATGCGCTAAAAGTAGTGCTGGACAGCCCTTAATCACTTTATATTGTCTGGGCAATGGCAGGTAAATTCATTATTTACAGGGGAAGAGAGTTTGCATCACTGGAGCCAGCACTAATGTTTTACCACACATGTTCAGGCAACTCAGATTAGGTGACTTTTAACAGTGAGAAGCTGGATTTTGAGGTGGAGGGATATGCAGTTACCTTTGACTGGCCTGCCTTTTTTCTGGATCAGGGTTTTTCCTCTCACATGCACCTCCCGCTATGGGAAGAGAGAGCAGGATCATTAAGCTGCTCGGGAGATCATCACCACCAGGCAGTGATGAGACTCCTGTTAAAACAGCCCCTGCTTTTTGCCCTCTCATTTGGATTATAAGGCAGACTTTCATCTTCTGCCTTGTCATTCCTTTAATCTTCATCAAAGCAGCAAATGCTACATATACTGTTGCCACATCGTTGTTTTGTTGTTTTTTTTTTTTTTTTTAAATCTCTAGCCAACTCACAGCGTGACCCCAGAGACTGTGGAGAGGTAGAGAATGGGCTCTGGTAAAATGTGTGACTATCTTGAGGAGAGTTTCAATGCCTGTCTTAAATGTCTTTTCACAGCTTCAACTTGGAGTCTGTCAATTCCATGTATTGACTTGGAGGCTCTTGATTTAACTACAGCATGGCCCTTGAGGCTGGAGGTGGTCTGGTTGTTTCCAAAGCTTGTTAGCATGCCTAGATTGCAGAGACTATGCCATCTAACAGTCTTGAGTTCAAATCCAGCAAAGCTCAGAGTGGTTTCTGAAACCCTTGTAGGTGAACAGATTTTGCACGTGACTGACTCCACCTTTCCAGTGGGAAAGGGCCTACATGTGAACAAGAAGCAGGCCTACTATTGATAGCTCCATTCTGGTGGGAAATAAGGCAGTTGTCATTTCCATAAAATAAGAGGGGAAGCTAAAGCTCAGGGCAATTTATTTCCAGAATCTGCCTCCTAGTCTGGAGCAGAGCTGGAATCAGTGCCAGGAGGCCTGACTGCCAGGCCAGTCTCTCCCAGAAGTGAAAATACCACCGGACCATAGAACGATTCAGATTTGAAGGGACTGATCCAACTCAAAGCCAACTTCCAAATTAGATGAAGTTGCTTGGAGCCTTGCCCATTGCAAAGACAACTTATGGCTTGGGTGATGCCAAGACAAAGCCCCTCAATGGGGAAACCATGAGTGGCAGCAAATTCTCTGTTCCTGCAACAGATCTGCAATCCTAAAGCCAGCCAAGGATCCTCATGTTGTGGGCACAACAGTTCAGCTGTTGACTCTCCAGGTGCTCTGACGCCCCAGAGGGCTGTTTGCCACGGGGGAGAGGAGCAGCTGGCTGCGCTATGTGAAATGTCTGCGTTTTCCCAAGATACCCATTGTCTGTCTGCAGCACCAGCCTCCACCCTACTTGCTCACTCAGCCGTGGCTGATGTGTCTTTAATTGAAGAGGAGGAACAATTTGAGATTTCATTTTCTTTTCTCAACCGTATTTCCTATTTCCATCAGAGTTTGCAGGGACCCCTCCCCTTATTATTGTCTTGTAGTTTTGCTGTGGGACATTCAGTTTATGGTGTGTCTGCTCTAAAATAAGGAAGAAATAGGAAAAAATAGCTTGTTTTGGGCCAGGGAATTAAGATCCTGGGTCAGATGGCTGCTACGGTCATTAACATATTTACATTTTTGTTTAAGAGCCTGGTTGAGGATCAAGGGAGTTAAGGGTGATTGTCATTGAAATGCAGAGGAAACCTTGCATGAAATTGCCGTTAGTGTCCTATTGTTTGGGGGGGGCGAGGGGGGACAAATAGTCTTCCTCATCCCTGCACTGGTTTTGTTGCGCTTGGCTGCCCAAGTAGATGGGCAGAGGCAGAAGTAACTATGCTGAAGGAAGCCACTGTGCTTTAGGTGCTGGGAGGCTTTTCCTGGGGAGCGCTCCCTGTGGGGCTGGGCCTGGAGCTCAGTGCAGCCATGCTGCTGGCTGCCAGTCATCGTCTGTCCTCTCGGTGAGACAAAGGTGCTCGGCTGGGCTTGTGGGACAACTGGCCCTTAACGAGATCATCATGGATAAATACATGAAGCGTCTAGTAAAGGTCAGTTGCCTCTTTTATAATTGATGGCCCCAAGTGTTTTGAGTGTGCCATCACATGTTGTTTTTGCCATGCATGGGGACACATGTTCTGCAGGACCAGCTCAACCCCTTGATTTTTGTGGCTAGCTGCTATATCAGAAATACGGTTTGAGGCAGTTTGAAGTGTTGGGTGGATTTTGAGTGCTGTGGTGACAGATGAGATTTTTTTTACATGCTGAAAAAAATTGTTTAAACATAAATAAGAGAACTCCCTTACAGTTGGGGTTTACAGTAAAACATTCTGCTCCAGGCCGTGGAAGCTCTGGTCTAGTCCTGCTCTGAGGCAGGCCTTTTTAGTTCAGATGCCAGTTGTTCATTGTTCACCTCTTGCTCTTTCATGCTGTTCAGATCCACCATTTTAATTCAAACCTATTTCTAATTAGTATCATTAACTTAGTGCGAAAAAGAAAATTATACATCGTAACATGAAAGAGGAGAACAGGCTCCCTAGCACATTTACAGTACTGAAAATACTAGCTGCCTTCTGCCACTGCTTTGATTTCGCTGGGACAAGCAGCAAGACAGTGAGCTGAAGGAGGAATGCTGGTGCCTATTGGTGTGAGAAAGAAGCGTCCTTGGAGCAGAGGCTCATTCACAGCCACCAGACAGGCTTCAGCTGTCTGTCCATTTGGAAAGCCAGCAGCCTGTAGCAGGTATGGACAGTACCGTCTTGAGTGACAAGGTCATATCTGCTCTAGCGCTGGTGAGTCTGGAGTCATTAGTGTGTCCTTGTGGGCTAGTTTGAAGCTCTGAAGTGGTTGCATAATCTCTGTTCTTGGTTACAAAATGTTTCTTTTTGGAATACTTTAAAGCAGAACAGTCTGGGAAAAGTGGTTAGTGATCTGAGCAGCTCTTTTGTGCTTTGGGAGCCTGTGTGCTTCAGCTCTGTATCTCTTCTGCCCTCTGAAGGAGTAGCCACGTTCCCCACTGCTGTGACTGTTGGTCTTTCTTACAAAGTCAAACAGTGAGCACACAGCATGGGGGGAGAGTTCCACGCTTCAGTCACTGACCCTGGCCCTCAAAGTAGGGAGGCATTTAAGCCTTCAAGGAGCAAATGGTTTTGTCCTAGACAAGATAGGTTCTGACATCTTAAATATCAAAATGTAGTTAAAGTGGTGCAGTTAAGTAAGATGTTGGTTAGGTCAAATGTTTTCAGGAAACAAGGATGAACGCAGCAGTATCTATGGGATTGCAGGTGTTAGATCCATTCACTGAATGACTCATCTCCCAGCTTCTGCAAATTCCCCTTGAGAAAGGTCATCTTAGGTATTATGCTAACAATACTTTATTTCCTGGGTATCTGTGCCTCTGGGATTGGGCACTGCACACTTAGGCTGGCTTGGGAGTCCCAGCAAGAGCCAAAAAGCATCAGAGCTGAGGCTGAGTGGAGAAGCCCTGATTTTGGGGTTGCTGTTAGAATTTGATCTGTTAACTCAAGGCATCGGGGTGGGCTGACTGGAGTAGGGGAGCTAAACTTCTCCAGGGATTAATATTAAGCCCTTGTTTAACAGTAAACAGCTGATGAAATCCACCTTTGGCTCTGGGTGCCAGCTGTCAGGAAGGTACATCCAGGCCACCTCACAAGGACAGAACAACCCTTGGCAGAGGGCGGGGGAGAGTGCCCAGCTCTGACTGTCGGCAGGTCACTTGTTTTGTCTTGTTTTGTGTAATCCGTTTGCCCCAGCAGCTTCCTCACAGAGGGGCTGCTGCTTTGACAAAATAGCAGACCAGCCCTGCTCCAGCAAGGGGCTGTGATCTCAGATTAGACAGCTCCTCCTCAACAAAGCAGCCAGTGATAGCAGAGTCCCCGGGAGCAGTGGGACAAAGGTGGTCGGGCCAGAAGGAGACGGAGCCAGATCCTCGCACGTGGGCACTGCATCCTCTAAACAAGCTGCCCGTGCCTGAGGCTGGTCTGTTTTATAGCCGCTCTGCTCGCTGAAGAGCAGTGCCAGCCCTGCCGCTGGCAGGCTGCATCCTCTGCCACATCCCCCGGCTCACCTTCTCCCTTGCCAAGGCAGCCTTTACTCTGCCACGTCAGATTGAAGGCCCGGCGCCTGTTCAGCTTTTGTTGTCTGTTAGGAAAAAGCGAGGATTGTCAGGACCTTTTTTGGCTCTGCCAAGGCCTTTTATGTCCCAAATGTTTCCATGAAAAGACTCCCTCCTGACCATCCTGCCCCCTGACAGCCATTCAATCCAGCCAACAAGCTTGATATCATTATCTACAAAAGGAGGCCAGTGAGTACCAGGGTCCTCACAGCCAAGTTTGGGAAATCAAAGGCAAATCTCCCAGCAACAGAGAGCTGGCGGAGATCAGGCTGCACCACAGCTAGTGCGGGCTGGTCTGGCAGCTTGCGCCCACTAGTTTTCAAAGCACAAAAGAAACGTGCTCGGCGTGGTGCCAGCACTGGCTTTGTCGGGGCTGGGGCTGCACCCGCCTGCGAGCTGGCAGCCCCTCACAGAGTGCCCTGGGGAGCTCAGCGTGGGTTAGAGGTCACTGGAAGCAGTTGTGAGTCTGAACAGCCGTGCAAAGCTGTCTCTTTTTGGTCAGTGGCATTTTTAGGAGATTAACCACTTAGTCTGAGGGAAAACAGTGATGTTTTTGGTCAGAGTGGGATTCGCTCCAAATCTCACCTGGGACTTTCCTTCTAATGACTCTGGTTTATATTCTGAAAATGGCATGTGGCTGCCTTGTCACTTTTAGTTTGCCATAATGTTCATCTGCTTTCCTCCCTGTCCAAAGACTTTCTTTCCAATCCATCTTAAAATAGAGAGCTCTTCAGTAGTGAAAGCACTTACCATTTTGAAGGCATCTGTAGAGGTGATCTGGAAAGGCGACTGTCAGAAACACTGAGCACAGAAAGGGCTTGAGGAGGGATGGCATATTCCTGTGTTGCAATTGTGTTAAGAAATACAGGAGTAAAACTGTTCTCAGTACATTTTATTTCACAGACTGCATCTCTGGTTTGCTTGGTAGTCCAGATAGAGAGGGATATAAAAAATAGCCAAGAGAAATGATGATGCAGAGGGAAGGAATGTGAAGGGATCTGACTTAGCTGAAGCTTAGGTGGAGATGGGATGATGGTGTGGATGATGATGCCTGGTGCCCTCTCTGCAGCAGGGTGCTTTGCAGTCCCTGGGCAGTGAAAGGAAGCTGGAGATGGGGTGATTGCAGGGCAATGCGTCACCAAAGCCTAGAGCAGCTCCTGGGATCCCTGTGGGTGTGCAGCGGGTGATGAATGTATAGGAGGGCAGGGCTGTGTGTCACATGGAATGATTAATTCTGACACTTTCCCCTCCTATCCCAGTTTGATCCCGACAACACCGGCTACATCAGCACTGAGAAGTTTCGCTCCCTTCTCCAGAGACACGGCTCGGAGCTGGACCCCCACAAGCTGGAGGTCCTGCTGGCCCTGGCAGACAGCAACTCCGAGGGCAGGATCTGCTACCAGGACTTCGTCAACCTGGTGAGTGCTCTGGCTGGCAGGGCCTGTCAGTCCTTGGCTCTGCTTAAAACATCGTCTGTTGAGGGACAGTCTCTCTCCCTGCCTCTATCAATGCCAGTGTTTGCTGTGTCCCTGCATCACATTCTGCATGGGCTTGCTGAACCATTCAGTGGTGATTGAACTCTCAAGGCAAGAGTCAAGTTGCTGCTGATTTTTTTCCGGGGAAACAAGTTTGCATGGGAAGAAACTGTGGGAGCTGTTTTAAGAGGAGCATGAAGCAATGGCTGCTGCTAATTTAGAGGCTTTTGCTCTCAACAGCAGTTGGTAGCTGTCATAAGGAGCCATTTGTTTGCAAGCAGAGGTTTGTCAGTCTGGATGTCTCCTGTTTTATCTAGAGATTTCACCACTTCCAGACAGAAAAATATAGATAACGTTGTGTTGACTTGCTGGGTGGAGTCATATTGCACTGCTGTAGGCAGAAACAGAGATAAAGAGTTTCTAGGTCATGTTCATTTTATCCCAGGTGAGATGTCTCAGACTGCATGAGTCATGATCTGGATGCCTCTCTATCTCTACTAATGAGTCAATTAGTGAAGGGATCTCCCTGTTTATTGTCAAGGCAGTTTGGCGAGTCAACACAGATGTAGACATGTGTTGTTGGATGCCCAGGATGGCCTAGAATTGTTGTTTGTGAGATAGGTATCCTGAACAGTGGCCATTCCAGGGGCTTTGCCCTGTTCTTGATCTGTCATTCCCCACCTGAGTCCCAGCAGATTTAGTGCAGCAGTAAGAGAAACCTGGGTGACAAAGTCGATGAGCAATGAAAGTCAGTGACGTTTTTAAGGTTTCGCTGGAAAGCTGGATGTGTTCTTGATGCAGAGTATAATAATTTGCATCTCTGTGTGTTCCTGCAGTCAACATGGGGATTTGATCCCTCTGTTCGTCATGGTCATTCATGCATGTGTTCTTGGTTTAGAAAGAAAGTGTCTTCCATATGTCCTGTCTTCACATTGATCAGAAAAGTATGATAACAGGGCACAGCTGTCAAGGATCCAGGTCACAACCTTAGGCCATGGTCAATGTGAAGGTGAAATTACTGTGATGCAATGACATAGATCTGCTGTATCTCATCAAGCTGTCTTGTTAGCCCCTTGCATGTATTTAGGTACATGGTAAAATAAATGTAGCAACTATTAAATAGATCGCAGTGAGCGTGAGGTTTTCCTCAGCTCCAGCTTAATAAACAGCGTGGTCAGTGGTACTCTGTGATCAGCAGTGTGTTTATAGTAACGGCTGCTTGTTCTACAGTTTGGCATATTCAAAGTACCATGCAAGCATTCACTAATTGAGTGAGTACAACACTTAGGTAGCAGGAAGAGGTATCATCTAATTTCTTTTACAGAAATGATGGCCTAGGGCCAGCCAACACGTTGGCAACAGGCTCAGGAATAGAACTGGGCTTTTTCCTCTCTCCTCGCTCCACTGAGCTTGGGAGCAGCACAAGCTAATGAGAGGCAGGTGGGAGGTAAAAGGCTTGGACATCCTCCTCCTTTGGGGAATAGGACATCGTGCCAGCTCACACCCACCTGATGTGATTTCTGCAAAATGGCAAATTCCCTTCACTACTATTGAATGACTCCTGTAAAGAAGTCATTGATTTTTCTGTCATCAGTCCCTCTATCCTCATCTGCATTTTTTTGCACTTTCTAATCAATAGGCAATACAAATGACAGAACATTAAACTACTTACAAATGACATCTCTCTTCTCACTCCTCCTCTAGTTGATATTGATTTCCAACATCCAAACTTTTTAGGGCTGCTTCTCTTTTCCCTAGTTTCCTGCTCTCAAACCTGCCTTTTGAGCTTCCTGAGGGAAAGAAAGAGCACTGTTGATACAGAATCACTGTGAAATTAGTGATTTCCTTCACTTTATAGCTGTCAATCCTGGAAACTGTGTGGTGGTGGAGAAGCGCATGCTTGTGCTTGATGATCATCAGCCATCTCTGCTTTTTGCTCAGGTTAATTTGTCTGTTTCAGTAGCTTAGCAAGAATTGATCTGCTCCCAAAAATGATGGTGCTGGATGTGGGAAAGGGAAAGGCTGACCTTTTAGTAGATCCACAGAGGTTTTACAAGCATGGCTCTGTGTATGTGGTTTTCCCTTTCTCCATCAATATTCATGAACAAGTACTCTGATGTGATCAGAGAATCTCATGGCCTCCCAAATGTGTCCAAGGTACCGAAACTTTGAGCAGGAGGTAAAATTGCATTAATAAAGCTCTGGCTACTGGAGAGGCCTTGAGGGGAGGAGTGGGGCTGGGTATCAAAGATGCGTTACAGTGCAGTTGTCAAAGCAGAGGTGTGGAAGGAAGGAGGCTCCTCTGTGTGTCTCACAAGCAGCTCTTTTGGTTTCTTTCCAAGCATGGGGATGGAAGGAGCTCATGAGCTGCCTGCTCAGGCTACTATGAAAAAAATTGACTCTATCCCAGCCAAAACTAGTACAAACATGCGCTGTCTCACAGAACCCAGCAGAAAGTAGGGTTTAACCACCGGGCATCAAGAGAACTCCATCTTCAACGGTCAGTTCCTGGGATATGATATCCTCTCTGTTTTTTCTCTCAGCTTTGCTGCTGTTGATAAAAATCGAGCAGGGAGGGTCTTCCCTTTTTTCAGCCTTGTAGAACCCTTGATCTTTGCTGGGTTCCCTGGAAGTGTGACACAAGGTGATGCTGCTTATTCTGCAGGGTGCTTGGCTACTTACTAAAGAGTCTGATGCTGAGAGATGCTATTAGTGACCACAGAAGCAGCTGTAACTCTATGAAATTATTTCCAGAAGGCACTACAGGCCATCAACCTCACAGAGCAATAGTGTTAATACTTTGTTTCCTCCAGGGTACTGCATGTCCCAGAGAGGGCAGTAAATGCTCTCACCCATATGCTCCAACATCATCATGAGCACCAAGAACTCTGCCTGCTCTCTCAGACACTGTGATCCCCAACTAAAGAACTGCTATTGAGCAAAGCTGTGTTATCCCCTGATGTCCAGAGTGTGTTGTGAACTTCTAGATGCACCAAAAATGTAATTCTAGGACTTCTCACCTTAATAAGGAGACCCAGATATACCCGCACAAAACATATGCCTGTTCTCAACTCAGCAAAGCAGCTTAAATTTCTGAAATTGAAAATTTTACAGGATGAGAATAGACCCTAGAAATCATTCAGTAAATCATCTGAGTAATGAATAAATTCAGGGAAGCTGAAGAGTCCTGGTGTGATCTGCAAACAGAAAGGGCTGAAAAAAAATCAGATAGGCAACTCCTTGGGAATTATTTCTCCTCTGTACATATGAGATTCATCTCACATGGTTATAAAACATAATGCTGCAATCATATCCATTTCTGTTTCTACACTAGGGCTTGCAAGAATGGCAGAAAGCAGTTTCAGATGGGATTTCTTATCCTGTGTCTGAGATGGTGCAGAATAACAAAAGCGTTTCCTGTACAAGTGGAGACGTCTTGTGCATTTCTGTTGTCTGGTTGCTTTTCTGTATTGTGAAGAGAGACGCTAAAAATGCACAGTGAAAATTCTGGTTATGAACAGCATAGACCACAGGAGGAGATAATGAACAAAACTGTTTAACTAACTTTGCTACTTTTAGAGAGGCGACAAGCCAGGAGGTAATTATAGTTGAGATGTTATTTGCCGGGATCCTTGCTGAACAGCAGTTGTTGCTGGCAGTCCTGGACTACTTCGCATAATATCCTGTGAACTGTAACAGAGCTAAAGAGCAAAACAGTGAGGCCCTGGAGAGACTCAGTCTCTTATTCTCTGGCTAAACCTTCCTTGCCTTCTCTGCCTGGGAATGTGGATTGCTGCTTTGGACAGGCTGGATCATGGCTTTACCACCTCCTCACCCTCTTGACGTGTTCCTCTCCAGACGTGTGAGCAGAGGCAAGGGGGTGCAATGAAGCTTCTGAGACCGTACTTTGCTTGACAGAGGGGTAATATGGAGCCAGTTCAGGCTGTGGTGATAGCTTATATTCTCTTGTTGTGAAAATCAGGTAGGTAACTCCTAGCCTTGCTCTGGACAACGAAAAGTTTTACAGAACCTTTTGTTTAATAAAGCAGCTTTTACTAGAAAAGTAAACCACAGCTTATACCAAGACTAAAGCAAAATCTGTTCTGCAGCCCAAGAGATTTCTCTGCCAGTGCAACTCTACAGATCACTGCTGAAACAAATGTGTTGTAAAAGCTGACCTCAGTGCATTCAGTGTGGTCCAGATTGGACCTGCCAGCATGGGGCAAGAGGACTTCAGGAGGAGGGAATGCGGCTGTCCCCTGTTCCAACAGTGGCACTACCCTGGGAGGTGTCCCTAGTGCACACTGAAGGTCTCTCTGTCCCTGCTACGGATTTCATGTTCAAAGGGCAGGACTGGAAGTCAGGTGGACCTAAGTTTTGTTCCTGGCTCTGCAACAGACTCACTGTGAAACTTGTGGAAGCCTGTCTGTGCCTCATGGGTCTGTTTCTGCAGCAGATGGAAGGCGGTAAGAGTTGCATCTCTTTTAGGGTTCACGGTTTTGGCAAAGTCAGTGGCAGTTCTCCAGTGGAAGAAGAACCGGGTGCTGAGGAACCAGCTCTCTGATGAGCATTTGCTTGAGGGGCTGTGTTGGGTCTAGAAAAGCTGAGGACAAATGCCATTCCCTGAAGGCAACGGTATTTCAGCATGTTTGGGAGGAATCGGTAAGCTCTGAGACAGAGTTCATGTGACTTGGGAAAAACAAAACACTGCTGCTTCCAACAGAAATGTTGAGCTGTAGCTTTATAGTAACTTGAAGCTGATGTATCATCTCAGTAGTGAACAAAATATATTAGCAAATTAAACACGCATCCTTTGTTTTCCAGATCAAGAATTAACACCCGCCTTGCTTTCCCTGGCCTTGCTGGCTTCTAGGGACAGGCTAATTCTACCTCATTTTCAGTGAACAGCACACTTTTTTTTTTTNACCCTAATCCAAACTTTGCTGGCGCCAGCACACTTTACCCTCCAGAGAAAGATTTCCTTTAGTTTTTGCGATTTCCTCTCTGGCTTGCTCAGTGTGCTGCCAGATTGCAAATACCGCCTCTTCAAGTAAAGAAATAAAACTGCAGATGCAGGCTAAGAAATCTGCAGCCTCTGCTCTTCCTCCTCATGAGTGTCAGATACACAGGTCTATTGGCCATCAGAGAGGGTGAGAGGAAGATATGTTTGCAGAAGTTTCTTACTTCATGGAAGAGGCTGGAACATGATTAGCTGGTGGTAGAAGGCTGTCTTGTGCTACATGCTGTTGAGCTGGATGTTCAAAAGGGCAGTTATGTCAAAATATTGCTGGAATCATAAAAATAAGATAAAATATGGGAGGTGAAGGAGATGCAGTGACTACCCAGAGCCTTATGGTCTGTCTGTGCTAGTGGATGCTGTAGAAATACAAAGGTTAGGATTTAGATGCTAGCTTTTCTGTCCTCCACAGGGTGATCTGTGTAGGCATTTGAAGAGAAAGCAGGACTGGCTGAAGGGATAAAACACTTTGGGGTTGTGTTACAATCCACAAACAAAACCAGTGAGTCCGAAGGGGCTCCTGGAGTGTTATAAGTGGGAAACAAGCTGGTTCAATGGAGGCTTTGACTTGCGCTTTACAGCTTCATCAGTCTATAGAAACTTATTTTGTGGCGTATTCTAAAGAAGAAATATAGCAAAATAATGAATTCCCACTCTAGTTTTAACACTTTCACAGAGTTGTAAGAGTTTGTAATGCACTCAATTTAAGGACGATTAAACTTAAGCATGTGCTTAGATCAAACTAATGCCTTTGCACAGCTCTGAGTTGAAGCCCTATGGGTGTGGAATTAGTGTACTTTGATTTAATGAAGTTGTGTTGGGAACTTTCCCTTCTAGGCAACTTATTTGAAACTTGGAAAGGATAAAACCTCTAAAATGCCGTTGATGGTGTCATTAAATGGGGTTCTCTTGAGGTTGTTCCAACCTTATCAACTGTAATAGGAAGTGGGGAGTGAGATTTTTTTCTCTTTTTCTTTAAAGAGCCAATGGAGTTTAATGAGATTTTTAAAGTGACCTATGAAACTAGGAATTAGCAGTCTTGTTCCACAGGGGGATGGCAGTTTTCTGTCTGGACTCCACAGTGCTTTTCCCTTTGCTTTGTGAAAGGCACAGCACGTAGGCTGGTAGCCATTAAAATACATGTTGTCTTAGAGACTGCAAAGCTCTTCCATCTGTGAGAGGCTTTTTTCTTTTTCTTTTTTTTAGGGTCATGTGTGTTTTGTAATTGTTCTGCAGACCTTCTGCTGGCCACTTATGCCACTGAAAGGGGGCATTAAAGCATCTTCTCTGACTTGTGAGTTCTTCTTTTGCAGAGATCTCAGGGACAGCAGCACACCCTCCCTATCAGTAGTCACCAAACGAAAAGTTCACATTGTTTGGGTCTGTGAAAGGACTTTTCTCCAAACTCTCAACGTGTTGTTTTATCTTAACAGAGCAGAGGTGGGACATATTTTCAGCTAGGCATAGGATTTAGTAGGCAATAGCTGGCCGTGTCAGAAGGACTAGTTCTGCAAGGTGCTGAACCCTTCCTGCTGTTCCCTTAGCTCCCTATTCCCTCTTGCTCTAACTCTAGCCTGCTCTCCCATTGCTTTCCAAGACTTCAAAAGTAGCTGCTTATATTTTTCTTAAGACATTTTTCAATAATGTATAGCTGGAAGCCATTTGCTCTTATTAGCCACTTCAGTAATAAAAGCAAGGCTTGGTTCTGCCCCTTGTGGGGACACTGTGCGTGCCCGTAGATTTTTCATGGCCATCCTTTCCGCTTTGAAAGGTAACTCTTGCTTTTGCTGTTTCAGTGCTTGCAATGGTAACACTTTTACTTGGGATACTTCCTCCAACCTGGCTTGAACTGAAATGAGGGGAAACAGTGAAAGAAGATCTGTAGCTAGGAAAAGAGATAACTTTTTCTAAAGGAGAAAACATTGAATTTTATCTTTTGGCTTTGTGAGTATGTATGGGACAGCACTAGGAGGGCTTTATTATCTATTATTATTTATACAGTTACGCACTGTATTCTTTCTGTCAGATAATGTGGAGGTGAGAGAGGTCCTTTAAACCATGGTTTGCTTGGGGGCTTTTTAATGGTACTTAGAAGTACTTTGTAGCATAGTCATAAAGTAGCTATAAATTCCACTTCCAGTGTCTTTGCATGTCCTTTACTGAACCAGCTGACAGCCTTAGCTGACTATGTTGCAATGCTATTTTAATGAAGAGAGAGACTTTTAACTGAGCATCTGGCTCCCCAAATGTGTCTGATTTTCACAAAATGATGTAATATTTTGACTGGTTTTTAAGACTCTGTACTTGAGTCAGGCACTTGTAAGAGAGGCTGTAGAAAATGCAGACTGTTTGAGCAATCTGCATATATTTTATGATACAAATTCATCCTAATAGCATCGAATTTCTTGTAGTTTCATATTATTTAGACAAGCTAATCCAAAATCAAACTGATAGCTACCTTCTCTATGCAAGAATCTATGCCAGGTCAGGTTTGCAGTATGTTTTAGGGTCTCAAAAAAACCCCTCAAAACCAAAAACCAAAACTGTACCAAGAGGGGAATTTTCCTTAAGATAGAGTAATTGATATGGTTTCATGGTATTGTAACAGAGTAGTAGATGATGAAAAGTAGTGGAATTGCAAATCTTTTTATTTGTTTATTCATTATTTGCCTCAGATGGTAACATAATGTCATTATTTACCCATTGTCTGACTATAAANTTACTGAACCAGCTGACAGCCTGCACAGAAGTCTTAAGTGAACAAGGCTTTGCAGGAACTGCATATAATTCTTTATTACCTGAGTCACTGGGAAGATAAGCAATAAAGCCTAAATCCCCAATTCTCAAGGGAATCCCCAGCCAAGACAAAAGTTTGCCCAGATGAATATCTGCTCTTCCTGCTAAATCCTTATTCACTTTCTAGTGAGTGTTTTAAGCTTAAAAGGCTATTGCAGAATAACCCAGGACCTCAGTTCTAGTGGTCTTGTCCAGTGTTTGTCCTTTTGTTCTCACAGCTGCTAATCTGGAAAGGTTTGTTGCAGGCAAAGCTGCAGGTTTTATAGCTCTGTTTCTTCCTCTCTGTGCTTCCAATTAGCTGCACTGTTGAACCAGCGTAGATCCTCTGCCAAACGTCAAGAGGACTCCCATCTGGAGTCGTCTGGGATGTCCTTCAGCTTCCAATGGGACACCCCTTTAAGTGCTCCCTCTGTCCTTCATTCACTGTCTTGGCTGAAAGTATAGGATTCCTGAGCTCTCTTCCTGGCCTTTATTCAGAGGTATAATAATAAATATTGAATTAAAAAAGGTTTGAAAATCTCTTACTTCAGGATTTGATCTAATATTATGCTATTATGAGTAAGGCAGAGGTTTTCTCAAGAGATGGATGGGAGTGGTCATGTGATTGTGTCCTTATCCATCTCCTACCTCTCAGTGTATTAAAGCCCTTATTGAGGTGCAAAGTTCTTACTCCAGGGAGCATTTCCAGGAGCTGGATACACCTTCTGACAAATGTGCCTCACACTGCCTTTGTGTTGTTTTCCTTCCCATTTTGGAGAAAACTGGTGATTTTTGATGTTCCAAGAGCCACGTGCATCTCCTGAGCGGTGGAAAAAAGCTATCAGAGGGCCAGGTGAGTATCTTGAAACTTAGTAACTGGGATGCAAGAGCTGCTTTTGGAGTGTGTTCAGCTTGTACTTC
>VYZW01025404.1:59321-79120 GCA_013401315.1 Balaeniceps rex
CTGGAAAGGATTGTTGCAGGCAAAGCTGCAGGTTTTATAGCTCTGTTTCTTCCTCTCTGTGCTTCCAATTAGCTGCACTGTTGAACCAGCGTAGATCCTCTGCCAAACGTCAAGAGGACTCCCATCTGGAGTCGTCTGGGATGTCCTTCAGCTTCCAATGGGACACCCCTTTAAGTGCTCCCTCTGTCCTTCATTCACTGTCTTGGCTGAAAGTATAGGATTCCTGAGCTCTCTTCCTGGCCTTTATTCAGAGGTATAATAATAAATATTGAATTAAAAAAGGTTTGAAAATCTCTTACTTCAGGATTTGATCTAATATTATGCTATTATGAGTAAGGCAGAGGTTTTCTCAAGAGATGGATGGGAGTGGTCATGTGATTGTGTCCTTATCCATCTCCTACCTCTCAGTGTATTAAAGCCCTTATTGAGGTGCAAAGTTCTTACTCCAGGGAGCATTTCCAGGAGCTGGATACACCTTCTGACAAATGTGCCTCACACTGCCTTTGTGTTGTTTTCCTTCCCATTTTGGAGAAAACTGGTGATTTTTGATGTTCCAAGAGCCACGTGCATCTCCTGAGCGGTGGAAAAAAGCTATCAGAGGGCCAGGTGAGTATCTTGAAACTTAGTAACTGGGATGCAAGAGCTGCTTTTGGAGTGTGTTCAGCTTGTACTTCGATCTGAGTCCATTAGATACTGGCTACATGTAGCAGCAGAAGAGAGAACTTTCTTCCAAGTGAACTAGTCTGGCAAATAATCATTATGCCAGTTAAAGTGGAACTTAGCATAGAAATTTCCATCCTTAACCATGATTCCTCAGCTGTTTCCAATCATGTACAGCTGAAACTTGAGAAGCACGATGTCAACTTAAATGGTCGTTTTAATTGTGTATGTATCTAAAATACACACGTGAGTGGGAAATGTTATAAAGATATTTTTTCAAAATTTTGCTTCAGAAATTAAATCTGGATTCATTTCAGTTGTGGAATCCTTCCCAGCACTGATGAGAAATGGAACAGGTGTTGGGGGGTTTGAAGTTTCAAACTTGCTGTGTTTTGACACAATATTATTTGAACCACGATGTTAGTCTTGTCCTGCAAGCAGTGTTCTTGCAATTAACCTTGAAATCTGAATGTGGTTTACCTTTTCTAATGGAAGTGCTGGAAGGTCTAAGCCTGGCACATTTAATAGTAGTCCAGAGAAAACCTTGAGCAGGGAATATCCCTGCAGTGACCAGGATAATTTTTTGATCTCTCCTGCCTCTAACTTTTCTTGAATCCCCAGAGTAAACCACTGTTTGATCAGCAAATCAGGATGTTGGTATTTGCTTTTTTTCCATTTGATACTGTTGGGGAAAGTGCTACCAGGTTGGCTCAGAGGATGTGAACATCTGTGACAGATGAACTTGATGCTGAGCTATGCGTTTTGGGAGAAGCAGTCTTTACCCACATTAGCATTTTGTAGAAGTGTGGAGTGAGGGAAGGAAATCAATGTGAATCTTGAAAGCAAAATTGATTGGAAAGGCTGCATTTGTAAGTAAAGTGGGTTATAAAACTGGAGCTGACGGAGGCTTTTAAAAAGCTTGTGCTAACTTCTGATTTAGTGTTCTGTGTCTTGGAGGATCAGAGCTGGAGAGCTGAATGCATTGCCTGTCACAGTGTTGTATGTGTTTAAAAATAGCCATAGACCAGCCTCAAAGATGCCAATACGTGATGGGCAGAAATCCATGTTTTTCAAAACCTCCTGAGTGAGGCTGAATAAAAAAATGCTAAAAGGGTACTGTGCCCCACACAAGCCATGAAACTGGAGATGGTGAAATGCTACGTGACTTGGCTATTGATTATCTGGGGCAGCAACAGTAGTACAGATAGCCAAGAAACCCAGAGAAATTGGTCTGCCAGTGGGAATGGACAGTTTCCATTGCAAGTTGCAGATTATCTGAGACTAGTTCTAGATTAGCATGTGTCCTGAACAAAAGCAGGGCTTTGTACTTTACCGAAGTTTGGCACTGTCCCACACGAGATGGTAAGGACTCTTATCCTAAATTCTGACATTTTCAATGTTGAAAACAGGTTCAGATCTAAGCAGAAAAAAAATTTCCTTTCTGGCAGATGTATCAAACCCATCCTTTAAGCAGAGCTGTAGCACTAAGCCTTGTTTTGTTTCGGTATGGTAATACCAAAGGGCAGAGGTGGCAGTGCATGGTTACCAGTCATGTCAGCTTGGCTGTTTTGCAAGGGAAATTTTCTCTCTGCATAATAATTTTTTGCAGGCACGAAGGACTAAGGGAATGTGGTGTTCCCCACTGCTACCTTCAGTCCCCACATACTGTTTGCTTTACCCATCTGCCTGCAGCTTTAATACCATGCTCATTAAAGAAGTCCCAGATCAGTTGCATGAAGAGAAGTGGGGTGGGCTGCCCTGAGCTTCTGGAGCCATAATAATGTGCAGGCCAACAATGGGCCCAGTGTTCTTTCAGCTGATGATTAAATACTTGGCTCATAAATACCAATATTATGTAATACCGAAATCAAGTCAGCAAATTGTGACCATATGGGAGACTTTCTGTTTGGGAAGATTTGAGCCTTCCAAAGTCAGTCTGAGGAACAAAATAGGCTTCTCATCAAGAGTTGGTGAGAGCAGTGATAATGACTTAATCCTCTGTCTCTCCTGATGCCCATCACCTCCTAGCTTGAGATTAACAGCGTGATCCAAAGGCCTGTGGGGTTATGTGAGTAGGCCCAGGACTGTTGTGTTTGCTTGAGCTCTGGCAGTCAGCTGTGCTGCCTCTTTGGAGATCATTTTCTCATTAGTGTGATGGGCAATGATTGCAGGTAGGGGACCAGCAGGATGTAGTCTTACTGAGAGGCCTAATTTTAACAGGTGCTCAGCACATCCAGTCGTCCACGTCTTAGTGGATTGTGGGGGCTTTTCAGCACGTGTGGTATGCTGCTGACACTGTGTGTCCCTACCTCATCTGGGTGTAAAACCACACAAAGGCTACGGCATTTAGAGGGAACTTGGACCTTCTTTCCATATCCTCTATGGAAATATTTTTATGTCCCTGCCTGAGGTGGCAGGAGATTTAGTCAGTGCTAAGAGCTCTGAAGAGTTAGAGTTGCAATTATGGGTACCAAAGGCTTTTAATTTTCTGGGTAAATTGAAATCTGGCTCCCACTGACACAGCACCTACTGTTGTTGGTGGATGCAGGGAGTATCTTGCTCCTTGCCAGACACATTCCTTCCTTGCCGGTCATGTTCCTTCCAAGGAGTCTGCTGGTGTGTCGCAATCTGGGAAGAACACACTTGGTGCTGGATATCTCCAGTGTTCTGCAAGACTGCAGCAGTTAGTGACCTGCTCCATTTAATTTGGAGGCACTTTTCTCGTTGCCTTTTTGCTAAGAGCTGATGAATTTGAATACCCAGTAGACCCCTATCCTGAACAGAGGGACCTGGACAGGATTCCAACCACCTAAGAAGTTGACTTCAAAAGTATTTTCCATCTCTGAACACTTTGATCCCATGACCTCATATCTGAGTTAGCCATAAATGATTTCTCAGGCATTTGCTTTTGTTTGTATTGACAAACCCTAGAAACTCTTAATTCATTTATATGTTTTTCTGTGCCTACCTCACAGTATCCGGGGAGGTCTACCAAAAATTAAGTAGGAGGAAGAGACTGTGCTTGCTACTCACAAGTGTAGTCGATGTGATATATCCATACCTGTTGTTCAGAGAGGCTAGCAATGGGCAGTGCCTCATAGTGTATAGAAATAACCTTGTGTGTGTTGAGGCATACAAGGTCTTTCTCCAGCAGTCACATGTGCTCCTGAGAGCATGTCGTGGTTTAACCACAGTTGGCAACTAAGTTAGCAACTAAGCACCACACAGCCGCTCGCTCCCCCTTCCCTCCCACCGTGGGATGGGGGAGAGAATCAGGGGGAAAAAAAAAGTAAAACCCGTGGGTTGAGATAAAGGCAGTTTAATAGGACAGCAGAGGGATAAAATAAAATAATAATAATGATAACAGGATATATAAAACAAGTGACGTACAATGTAATTGCTCACCACCCGCCGACTGATGCCCAGCCAGTCCCCCAGCAGCAATTGCTGCTCCCCAGCCAACTCCCCCCAGTTTGTATACTGAGCATGACGTCATATGGTATGGAATAGCCCTTTGGTCAATTTGGATCAACTATCTTGGCTGTGCCCCCTCCCAGTTTCTTGTGTACCTGGCAGAGCATGGGAAGCTGAAAAAGAAAGTCCTTGACTGGTGTTAAGCACTACTTGGCAACAACTAAAACATCAGTGTGTTATCAGCATTCTTCTCGTACTAAATCCAAAACACAGCACTATGCCAGCTACTAGGAAGAAAATTAACTCTAACCCAGCCAAAACCAGGACAGAGTGCTATTGGCATTTTGCCCAAGGGCTTCCCTTGCTCTTGTAATATCAACATTTACTGCTTTCCTATTGTTATCAGTTTAAATAACTCATGGCATTTTATCATCCAGATGTGGCCAGAAACAACCAATATGGAACACCTTGTAAAAATAATGGGGTGTGAGAACAGGTAGGTGAGACAACAAAGCTGCGACTGTCTTTCATCATTCCTTGGAGGAAATCACGTTGTCATGAGCTTCCATTTTAGCTTCTACGTGGGGTGTGGAAGGTCCTGTGGTTTATTTTTCCCCTCTTGGAGGAGGAAGGCAGAGCTTTCTGCTGAACAGAAGGGCTTGAAAGCAGTGCAACCTAGTGATCAGAGAAGTCCTGCAACCTGGATTCTTCTAACTCCAGCGTATAGCCTTGGGCAAGTCACTTAGTGTTGTGAGGTCCAGCTTCCCACCTCCCCTGGGAGAGCCAGAGGCTTTGTTCATCTGAGGTGCAACTTCCACAGTGACCCTGCAATATTCTGCTCTTAACAAAACGAAGATGACCTTTCCCTTCTGTTTTGTTTTTAGTATGTTGAGTTACACCTTCAGAAACATCATGCTGATGAGTTTGCACTGCCCTTACTGTTATTTGAGGTCTTTAGGCAGCACTAGCAGTAATGCAGAGCAGGACACTGGACTGATGGGGTTGTGCTGAATTCAGGTGACTGAACTGACCGAGTCCCTTTTTGCCGTGCTCAGCAATAACAGACGGGTTCAGTGGTGCCTGCGTTACGAGATTTCTGTTACGAGCCAGCACAGACACGAACGTCGGCAGCCTTTGGCGTTTCCTGCCCATCTCACCAGTCTCTGCAGTGATGAGGTGATCATCTGCTGAGGGTGGTCAGCACTTCGTGATGCTGAACTGCAGTGATGATTTTCTTTGCTTGACTCTGGAAACGATTATATTTTCCACTGAAGTGCTGCAGCAGGGAAAAGCACTGACCGTTTTGCGGTAGGAAGGAAAATCACACATACCACTGTAGTTAGAATAAGCATATCAGCAGCTTCAGACAACTGTCCAGTATCTTCATCTGTAGCAGACAAATTTATAATTTCAGTCTGAATTTAGTCTCGTCCACAAGAGGAGCAAAGCCAGAGAGAACAGAATGAACTCTGCGCGCGAGCACGCGGAGTACGTCTCTGACAGGCTGCTCTGAACTAACCTGGAGCGAAGCTTACTTCTGTGGATACAGTGAGGTCATTAGGTGGCTAAAGGTACCTTTTGAAACAGAGGTACCTCTGTCACCTAGCAAAAAGTGTCTCACAAATGCTAAGGAAAGTCTTACACCTGGTGGATGTTTCTCTATGAAAATACTGTCTTTCAACATGAGCGGGCTTTCTTAATGCAACAGAAGATCACCAACCATTTTTTTCCCCTCATCTTCCCTAGTTTTAGATAAAAGCTTTTGGATGATAGACTTGAGAAGACTTTTGCCAGAAGCGTTCTTTTGCAAGTGTTTTATGAATGAGCAAAGGAAAGAGAGCGCAAAGGAGAAGTGCCAAGAAAGGAGAAAGAGGTTTTAGGGTAAATGTTTTTCTCACTAAAACAACTCAAAAAGAACAACAACAACAAATTATTCCCCAGTTTTAAAAAACTTGAAATAGATTGATTGCCTGTTAGTGTTGCTCACATCGATGAATTTCTGCATTGGAGGGACAGGCTGCAAACAGAAGGCTAAGGAGGGATGGGCAGCTGCTGGGAGAATGGGTCGCAGTGCCATCACCTCAGATGGCCCCTTCGCCTTCCTCCAGTGATTAACAGGAGGTGGCTCCCTGCAATGATTACTGTGTTTTAAGCAGCTTGGTCCAGCTTGGAACAATTACACAGCTGCCTGGGCACTGAGAGCACAAGCTCTGGGCTTTGCTGTGTTTGGCCGAAACCAGTGTGATCAAAGACAACTGGAAGCCGACGCTGTTGAACGTCACCTCTTATTTGGTTCTGGGAGACTGAAGATGCTGGTGGCTTCTGAGATCAGTTCAGAGTTCTTTCACAAGAAGGACCAGGATGTCACATTCCCGTTGCTGCCTGTTACTGTAAAAGGTCCCCCTACAGTGGTCTCTATGCGCAGTTAGCCTTTTAAGCCTTCCTGCCAAAGACTCAGCCAGTACAGATAGTGACTCTAATGCAGCAGGTTTGTTTGACATCAGGGCTAATTAGCAATTATCCAAATCTTGGAGCAAGCTCTTTCAGACCTGATTTTTTTTTCTTTTTTTTTTTTTTTTTTTTTTAAACCCCCAAGCAGGCTAGGCATAAAATTCCATCTGCCTAATTTGCAAATGCAATTGCTTTAATTATGCATCCAAATTGGGAAAGTGTATGCTCAGAAAGATAGATAGCTAATTCTATGCATGTAAGATGATAATGCATATACAAATTAGCTGTACCCTCCAAAGCCTGCACCATCTCAAAACCTGCCCTCTCTGAGGATGACTGCTTTAAAAGAAGAAATCTTTTCCTCTTGCAAGTTTACAGCAGCTAAGACAACCTATACACCAGCTTAGTCTGTTGTTTTGTTGCTGTTGCTCATGCAGTTTTGTTTTACACAAAGGGATAATTTTCTTTGCCCAGAGCTAACTCCTGCCAACAAGGACCAGAACACAACGGTTAGGTGCTGTGAATGTACCTGCTGCTACACTCAATAAATTTTCTGCCCCAAGAGGTGGCAAGTGCAGGGAAGTGTGATAGAGCAGGGGGAGCTGAGGGAAGGAGGACACAGGAATGTGGATCGTGGTAACCGATGGTGAAGACGGTGGATGGAAGGCTGGAGAGTGGGCCAGAGAGCTCAGCCAGGCGTATCAGCAGCCTCTGCTCTGCCTTGCCAGTGTTCTGCCCTGAACTAATTTATTTGCATCGTAATAGCAGACCCTGGTACTGGTTTTCTTCACACCCCATGTAGGTCACCTTGTGATCATCCTGAGACTTGGTTCCTAAAGCTCCAGCTTGGTGGTGGTTCTCCTGCCTGCCTGGATCTGGTGCTGCCAAACTGGCACTAATCTCCCTGGATGGTTGTGCCAGGCCTTGCTTTGTCCTCATGGTTTCTTCCTTTTCTTTTTACCCAGATGAGCAACAAAAGGTCGAATAGTTTCCGCCAAGCCATCCTCCAGGGGAACAGGAGGCTCTGCAGCAAGGCACTGCTGGAGGAAACGGGGCTGAGCCTTTCGCAGAGGCTGATCCGGCATGTTGCATATGAGACCCTGCCACGAGAGATAGACCGCAAGTGGTACTACGACAGCTATACCTGCTGCCCCCCACCCTGGTTCATGATTACCATCACTATTGTAGAGGCAAGTACCTTAATTCCATCTCTCTGGGAACCCACACCACACGGCAAAAGGCTTTGCTGGGACATGACCAAGAGCTACAGTGGGACTTGTTTAGACCCAGACAAGGACAAGCACTAAGCTGATAGCCATTTTGGCTTACCTGTATGTGTAAGTGGAGACTGTGATCCTATCTGTCTCCAAGTGTGGTCATTAGTCATTGAAACAAATTGTATATGAAACTACAGAATTTGGGGAACTATAGCAAAACTTTTTGAGGAGTGAAAATCTGGGCAGTTCTAGGGAAACTGGTAATTCAAATAATGGAATTAGAAGAAAAATTTCTATACCGTTACCTCTGTTCTGTGAATGGAGAGAAAAAGGAGGGAAGAGAAATAGGAATAAATATTCTGACCTGCTCAGCTGTTGCCCAGATGAGATCTTTGCACAGTTGCTGAGTGATGCACTGGAATAAGCACAGAGAAGGATATAATACGGCACTGATCAGTAGGGTGCTGAGTTCCTCTGACTCAGTGGCTGGTGTGTTACAGAAAGCCACGTATAGTTATACCAATGTGTTGCAGGTTCCTCAAAACAGGGAACTCGTGCTGCGTGAAGCTGTCAAATGGGAGAAAAATTATTGTACATTTGACTTTCTTCTCCCTGATTTTGAGCTACAAAGTGCTTTTCAGCGAGAGAAGGCATTTGCTAACGAAGGAATCTCCCTGCTATTCTAGGTTGTCTTTTTTCTTTACAATGGAGTGGTATTAGACAGATTTGTGCTGCAAGTCACCCATCCCTTATACCTGAAGAATGCATTACTTTACCATCCTCAGCTCCGTGCTCAGGCTTGGAGGTACCTAACCTACATATTCATGCATGCAGGGTGAGTATTGCAAACTGCGGAGATTCGCTACAGTTCAGGTTCCCCAGAGAGAGGGAGGAGGATGCTCAGAAATAGATTTTTAAAAATCAATTCAAAATTGTGTATAAAAACCTGAAGCTGTTGTGGAGTGTTGGGCAATGAGGGGCAAAGCTTCGCAGCTCTCTGAAGGGAGAAGGCAACATAAGGAACTCAACAGATGCTGCTCTTCTCCCCAGCAGTGTTGGGACCACACCTTCCTCTTATTGTGCACTTCCCAGTGTGTGCTTCCTAAAACTCACCAGATCAAAGCCCAGTGTCCCTCTAGAGGAGCTGTGCAAGTGGTAGAACAAGTCCACAAAGATGCTGGACTGCTCTGTAAAAACTACATGATGTATTCTTGCTAGACTTCCTAGTTGAGGTTGGAAAAGTCAATTAAATTCCCTGTGCCTATGGTATGTCATCACTTAGTAATGTTGTCCCTTCTGTAGGGACTGAGATAATGCCTAGAAGCCTGAGTCAAGATTGAACTCCTATTTTGTACGCACTGTACAAAACCCAGTGTTCCTGAAGAGTTGACAATCTCGACTGACCAGATGGACAGAGAATGGTCCATCTAACGCAAAATGAAGGTGCACAGTAAAATGAATCCTCCTTCATCCTATGGGAGGTATGTAGCAGACTTGGGAAGAGAATACAAGGCGTGGGGGTTCTAACTCTGTGCTTCTCGACTGTGCTAGTCCTCCCAAGATTCAAAGAAAATTAATTGTGTGATGTTTGTGATGCCATGGTGATGAGTGAGTGTCACAAGAAAGTTCATTCCTGTACAAAACACTCTACCCCCTCCGAGTAGTTTCTCAGATCATTATCTTCACACATTCCTGGCAGATAATTGCAATTTTCTTTAATTCTGTCATTGAAAAATCACAGCAACAAGCTTTTTAGCAGTAGTTTATAGCTTGAAACTGGATAAAGACCCTTTGTTCTTAAATAGAAAGCCTATATTCCCATCAGTCAATGTTCTCCTATGAAAGATCAAGAAAGATCAAGCCGATCTTTTCCTTTTTCCATGTCGCTGATGGAAGGCATGCTGATGTCTCTTCTCTGCCATGGAATAACTGCCTCAGTGTGTAATTGCCCTGGAGCACAAGATGTGCCCCCGATCTCTGGATAAAAATCATAGGACCGAACAGACTCTACCCAAGAGGAGAGTAGGAAAAAATTTATAGATGAAACTTCTGAACGTGGCAACATCTGTACTCTGCATGCTAAATCCTTCCAAAAAGTCTGTTGTATACAGGTTTCAATCTGCGAGTGGAGACTATTGGGCTTAGATGTGAGGCTGGTTATGTAAAATGAGAATTGGAAGTGTCCATCACTGAGGATGTGGGGAAAACTGGGCTTGTAAAAGGAAGAAACACTTGCTTTTAACTAATGTTAGCTAATTTGTATCTGGGTTTTCTTCTGGTGGTGGTGGTGTTCTACTATATCACTTATGTAACTGCAGATTGCTTTTGGATACGTTTGAAGAGAAGCATCTGTACAAGGACAATTTTTGCTGCATTTAAATGTCTTCCAGTATCACCTGTGGCATGCTTTTCTAACCTGTGCAAGGTCACAGTTTCCTGTAGCAGGCTGTACTTTGGCATTCTTCTCACTTACTGGCTGAAAAATATCTCAGGCTTATTTCACATCTGTGGCTGGTTCAGAGATGAACAGTGAGGAAGGTGGTGTGCAGGAGACTCATTGTTCTTCGTGATGGATTCCAAGTTCTTTAGCTATGTGACCTTGAAAACAATGGAGAGTCCTGCTGGAACAACAAACCCCATGATTTATCTGCAGTATCTGGAGTTAGGCTAAATGTTCATTTATTGCTAACTTCTGTGTGTTAAGCTCCTTTCATATCAGGAGAACAGATAAATCTTGGAAAGGTAATAACGTTTGTTAGTGGAAGCCCATCATTCTCCTCTTATTTGAAAACGAGAGGCTAACACAATGCCTTGCGGTCTATTGTTATCCTGCTTCCAGCTGCGACTTTAAAATGGTAATGTGGACTGCTCCTTAATTTAGTGCACTCAGTCTGGTTTTTTTTGAAGAGCAAGTGACAGGCGGAAGGTGTCCGAGAAGACAGCAGTTGCTAAGGCTTGGATGGCTGTGCCTCTAGAAAGATTCCAAAAATGCACGGGCTATGTGTTGGTCCTGATGGAGGGAGCTTTGTCAAGAGCTGAAAAGGCAGGCAAAGTTGTAAATTCTGCCCTTCTGCTTTCATGGAAAGCAGATGTTGATTATCTGGGGCCCACGCATTTGTAACACTGCCATAACTAATGACTTGCATTGATGCTCGGTCCCATTTGTTTGGTCCCGGGGAGGGAGAAAGTCTTTAATAAATCAATGAAATTGTCATTTCAAGAATGACGCATTCAGCACTGGCAAAGGCTAATTATATTTTATGGGTGCTTATTGACTGTGGAACCTTCAAAGTTCTTATCATGATGAGGAGGAAAAGTGAATGGGATTGCTCCTGGAAAGTCTTTTAAGAACAGCTGTGAATCAGGGCAGTCACTTCAGAGTCTAGGATAAACTTTGCTGAGCTCTTACAAAAGCTTCCTTTGAAAAATAAGACCCAGTGCTTTGTGTGAAAATGTCAGGTGCCGCCTCATGACGTTGACTGTGTGCCAGCCAAAGCTTCCTCCCTCCCCTCTGTAAAAGGGCATTTGGATGCTTTGACTCTTCTGTGATCTCAGTTTGACCTTTGCTGGTTGTTCCTAATTTAGTTCCTAAGTTCTGTGAACGTGCAGGATCAGAATGGGTGCCAGAATATGCCCATGCCCAGTGGCTTCAAAAGTCTTGAGCAAGGTAATAAAAACACTCAGTTACATGCAGCAGTTTCCCATGATGACAAACTGCGATGCTGAGTGTCTTGTGCAGGAGAGAAATTTATCCTTGGAGAGAAATTTCGTGGAAACAAAACCTATTAAGATATCCGGAAAGGACTGTTTCCTGCAGTATCATTTCTAGCAGTTTTTTCCAGTCCAACCTTAAATTCGCGTTTATGAGCCTGTTCTGTCATTACTGCATCTCACCATCAGCGTTTTTCTCTGATGTATATGGGAAATTGCTATGGTAACATGAAGAAAGACCAAAACAGTGAAAACGCATGTAACTTAAACCAAAGATTGCTAGTGGCTGTCTGTGAGCAATCCTTTTCTTGTATAAAATAGGACATAGATTTTTCAATGCTTTAGTTATTTTGCGGTCTTTCCCCCAAAAGATGCTAGCCTTCTGTGTTAAGGATACCACTGTGTTGTTTAGGCCCACCTGCTTTGTAAGCAGATTCGGGCACTCTTCGTACAGAAAGCACTGTACTCCTGGGTCCAGTGTGATGTGGCCATTCAGCAAGGTCACAGCCCTGTGAGCCCAGGGTAAATCTCAGACACTAGCACAGTGTTGAGAGGGACCCTGTTCAGGGGCCTGGTGCTGTTGTTACATCACTGGAAGATCCTGCAGATGGCAAAGGCACGGGTAAATATTTGTACAGAGCTTTGAAGAGTAGCAAGACAGTTCTGTTAAGTACTGTTGTTTAGAACAAAGAATTTGCTTTGAAACTATTGATTCAGCACAGGAGAAAACTCCTGCACTGGAGTCTTTATCAAATATGCACATCTTAGCTGTCACACTCTCTACCTCTAGGCTGCAAGTGGTCCTGCATGTCCCGATGTGCACAGTGGGGTTTTCCACAAGACTAGTCTCAGCCCAGCTTTTCCCATTCTGTTCAGCAGGAGTTTTGCTATTGACTGTAATGGGAACAAGGGTAGGTGAACTAGAGCTTCAGTGAATACACCTTGTATCTCACTGGGCACCTAACCAGAGATAAAAATGCCCTCTGCTTCCCATTCTGACCATGATCACATTGAAGCAGGCACAGCAGAAAAGGGTGAGGGTCAGACAGCACAAACAGTAAAGCAGCATTATGTGTCCCGAGGAAACAGCAACTGTCTTGGGACTGCTAGGCTTGCCTTGCTCTTGACTTAATGTCTGCTCTCCATCATGGCAGTGTAATATATGCAGGGAAAGGTGGTATCATTAGGAGGGGAGAAGAGAGAGCAGGTCAAGTTTCTGGCTTCTGTTCCAGGCTCTGCTGCCATCTTGCTGCTTTTTTGGACAAGTCATTTAACTTCTTCAAACAAAAACAGTCTCACTAAGAACCAAACATGCTATGAGGTCTTTGGCTGAAAGGACCTGGGTGGATATGAAAAAGATAATGAGCAGCAAGGAGGGAAGAAATATTGCAGCTCTCAGTCTGATTTTTTTTCAGGATCCATTGGTTTTCCCCAGTGTTACAATCTACTTTCATGAGGCAGGTGCTATTTGATTTCCTTTCCAAGATATCTCTGTCTCATGGGTAGAGAAGGGAGACAAAAAGTTAGAAAAGAGGACAACTGTTGTTTTTCCTTGCCGCAGGATAGAACACCTTGGACTCAATGTTGTCCTTCAGCTCTTGGTTGGGGTTCCCCTGGAAATGGTGCATGGAGCTGCGAGGATCAGTTTTGTGTACGTTGCTGGAGTTGTGGCAGGTAGGTGACACCTCTGGATGCCCCAGATGGAGAAGCATCTGAAAATGGTCTGTGCTGACTTTCGTGTAGGAGGAATGTTTTGTGACATTTGGGTGTAGGAGAAGAGCAGTCACTGATCTTCTGTGAGATGAAATTCTTTTGGAGGCTGGAAGTGGGAAATATGGTAAAACTTGACATCTGTTTCTAACTAGCCATAGGCTCTGCGTTTAGGAGACCTGCTAAAAAAGCACCAACAACCTGTTATTTTAAAATAGGCTTGCTTTAGATGGTCTTCCTGAACGTGGAGGTCATGCTGTTCCTTTCCTCTTGTGTCCCACAGAGGCCTAGAAGAAAGGTGGCATCACAGGCATCCCTGCATGAAGAGTCTTTTTTTTTTTTTCCCCAGGTCCTGTGCCAGTTCTTCCTTCATTTGTCCTGTGCTGTCTGCTTTCTGCAGCCTTAGTAAGCAAGAAGTATTTGGTTGTAGGTTGTGAGCAGTGCACAGGAATCTGGAAATTCATTTAGTCATGAAGCCATGGGGTTCGATTGATTTTTTTTTTTTTTTTTTTTTTTTTTTTTTTTTTTTTTTTTTTTTTTTTTTTTTTTTTTTTTTTTTTTTTTTTTTTTTTTTTTTTTTTTTTTTTTTTTTTTTTTTTTTTTTTTTTTTTTTTTTTTTTTTTTTTTTTTTTTTTTTTTTTTTTTTTTTTTTTTTTTTTTTTTTTTTTTTTTTTTTTTTTTTTTTTTTTTTTTTTTTTTTTTTTTTTTTTTTTTTTTTTTTTTTTTTTTTTTTTTTTTTTTTTTTTTTTTTTTTTTTTTTTTTTTTTTTTTTTTTTTTTTTTTTTTTTTTTTTTTTTTTTTTTTTTTTTTTTTTTTTTTTTTTTTTTTTTTTTTTTTTTTTTTTTTTTTTTTTTTTTTTTTTTTTTTTTTTTTTTTTTTTTTTTTTTTTTTTTTTTTTTTTTTTTTTTTTTTTTTTTTTTTTTTTTTTTTTTTTTTTTTTTTTTTTTTTTTTTTTTTTTTTTTTTTTTTTTTTTTTTTTTTTTTTTTTTTTTTTTTTTTTTTTTTTTTTTTTTTTTTTTTTTTTTTTTTTTTTTTTTTTTTTTTTTTTTTTTTTTTTTTTTTTAGTTTGTGCTGTATTGCTTTTATTTCTGTTTGGCATTTCCAGCAGTTTGGAGGTGATGGAAGTTAGCTGACAATAGATCAACATCTAATTAAAACAGGAGGAGAGTGTGAGAACAGCCAAGGGCTTCACAGCGGAACTCAGACAACGATTGACTGCCTTAGTTCAAGATTTATGGTGATTTTTTTTTTTCCAGCTATATAATTTTATTTTTTCCATAATGAGCAGATAAAGCCTTTGTAAAATGGGCTGCATTGGGTACTAATAAATCCTGTGTTCCAGGAGAGAGACTGTGGAAAGAATAATTGGACTAGGACACAGGACTAGGCATGGTACAAACACCACGCTATTTAATGCAGAGAAAGGAGTTAGCAGATGAGCTCCACCGTCCCCTGCCTGTTATTTTAATAAGCACTAAAGTGGTCCCCAATCTGCAACTTTCCAGACATACGCTTTTCTACATAGATCCATGTACCAAACCCTGAGGCTTCATTTATATATCTGTAAATACACATAGCACATCTGTGCCAGGTAAGCGAAGCAAGTTAGCATTGAATCTGCTGCAATTGAGCCCGGGTGAGCACTGCGAGTTGCTGGCTGCCTCTCAGATTCCTGTGGCCATGGGCTTGCTGGCAGGGTCCGCAGGGCCAGAGGCAGGTTTTACTGGGTGTTGGGCTGGGCTGAACACCCAGAGCTCTGGAGGCTTGTAGCCAGTGCCTGAGTGAGGCTCACTAGCCCACCTAGCATTATTGGTTCATTTCTGCTATACAGATGATCCCATTTTTTTCTCAGACAAGCTGCCACATCCTCATAGAGTTGCCTTTCACACCGTATGAGCTATAAATTGTGGAAGAAAGTGCCAAATGGAAAGGGAAAAATTCCCGTCTTAGTGCAGGATGGAACTACAAATGTGACCAGACAGTCCCACACAGAAAAGCATCCCACGATATCCTTACTTGTTTAATAATTGGCTAACAACTCAAACATGCATTATTCTTTGACATGTGCCAGGAGAGAGAGAAAGAGGCACACTTATGCTGAAGCTCTGGCAATATAAAGATAACACAGCTCCTAAACAATCAGGAATAAACAGCAGAATGTAGACACAGGCCCCAATGGTCACTCCCTACTTTTACGGTTTTTTTTCCTCATTTGTCTGGCTTTACTAAGAAGACATGTTGAGACTGACATCGAGAGACTGAAGGCATATGCTCAGTGCGGTGTCCAAGGACTTAACTGCAAGTTTTCATTACTTCTTTCTTAACTTCTCATTAACTTTTTCCTTAATGGCAGTGTTTAAGAGCTGAGAAGTCTCAGGGCTGTACAGTGAGGGAGGGAGCTATCAGCAGAGTCGGCTGGTGGAACCTCAGCACTTTCTTGACCCAGAATCAGCTGAGCAATTAGCAAAGAAGTTTGTTAGATTCTGTGCTACTGAGGACTCTCTCAAGATTTGCCATTGTGTCTTTTTCCCATTCCCGCTCATCACAAAGATCTTCATTATCCCTGCCTTATGACACCAAGTCTGCCTTTGTTTCTGTATCTCTTAAATTACTCTTAAAGTTTGTAATGAAAGGAGCTTTGAGCAAATCCAAGCCTCCAATTGGGATAAGGAGAAGCAGTGTCTATGTTTGGATGTATTGTTGTTAGTGGTGCCTTTATGTGATTGACCTGTCATTTTGCCATCTTGTGTTTACTGTCTCCACCCAGGTTATGTTTAGCTAGTTTTACTCTGAAGTTTTATAAGTAAAAGGCTTTGCTTTGATCAGAGGCCTGTGCTAAGTAACAAGTCCTTGGTTCCTTCTCACTGTGCAAATATTTGTTTTTCCAGCATGGGAGCTACTTCTGTTTTATCTTCAGGTGAGGAACAAGACACAAACATCTGTCTGTCTCCTGCTTCCATTTTATTTTAACCAGGGTGTAAGTGCCTTTTTGTAGCGTAAGTTTGAAGATACGTTGCTGCCTTGCTTGGCTGCTTTTAAAGTAGGTGCAAAAGAAACAGTCGGTCACTGTCTTGGCAGTACTACAGGACTGAGTTAGCTTCACAAGTCAATTGATCCCCCCCCTTCTCTTTATCTGTATATTACTGACCTGCAGCAGTTAGTACAAAACAGGCAGT
Source organism: Balaeniceps rex (assembly GCA_013401315.1). Lineage (NCBI taxonomy): Eukaryota > Metazoa > Chordata > Aves > Pelecaniformes > Balaenicipitidae > Balaeniceps > Balaeniceps rex. Next base: position 75,661 of record VYZW01025404.1, read on the forward strand.
ACCAGGGATGTAGGGTAGGGGAAGAGTGTGTTTATTTGGCTGGCAGTTGTCACAAACCCTTGTTCTTTCTTCCAGGGTCCCTGGCAGTGTCAGTAGCTGATATGACTGCGCCTGTGGTGGGCTCCTCTGGAGGCGTGTATGCTCTCGTCTCAGCTCACTTGGCAAATATAGTGATGGTGAGTACCAGAATGACTGTCTAACCTCTTCGCAAGTGAGCCAGGTCTGGTGGCCCAAAGGGATTGGAAATAGGGCCTGAGGCAGCTGTTGGTCGTTCAGAGCTTGCCCCAGTTAAGAGTCTTGTCTCAGTGGTGTGGTCCTGGAATGGAAATGTTGGTGGCTTGGTATCCTGATGACTGGCAGCTTGCCAGGAGAAGCCAAAGATGCTGGTAATCCAACACTTACCAGTGTACTCTAGGCTATCAGCTCTCCTTGCAAGGGCTGACAAATGTTTGGAAAAGGAGGAGCTGAGTGGCCCTGTGGAAGTTGCAGACTTGTTTCTGTCTGCATGCGCCATGTAATGTTAGAGGGTACCTAAGGAAATTTAGTATTTGGTGGATTTGTGTGCAAAATATCCCTTATCTCCATCTGTAAAACCCAGACTGAAGCTGAACCCTGGGTGTACTAGTGATGTATCTTTTTGCCGTTTCATCTAATGAAGTATTTTACAAAGGTCACTAAATACCAGCATCGTCATCCTCCGAGACCTGGAAACAGGAGCTCATCCAAGGTCCTCAGCTAGGTGGTGGCAAAGCCCAGCATATCTGCCTGTGTGACTCCTAAGCTGACCGCTGGGCAAAAATGGCTTTGCCGAGAGAGCTGATTTTGCTGCGATTAGGATTCATGTGTGGTGGTACAGGGCTGCATGTCTGTCCTGACCAGCAATGTCAGAGCAGAATAACCATAAAAATGATGGTAATGTGGCCTCCCCTGGCGTCTGAGTGGGAAGATAATGCGAGTCAGCTGCAGTAGAGACAGAAGGTCTGTTATATGGGTGCTGGAAAACATGTGCATGTGAGGTGGTAATTGTGTCAAGCCTTAAAAAAAACAAAACAAAACAAACTTGTATTCAATGCTTGTGTGCAGTGATGTGAGCAGGCTCGGGCTGTAACCCACAATGGTGCTGCTCCAGGCAGGCTTTGTAGGAGCTGGGAGCAGGGAAGTGAGTGGTTTCCTGAGCAGAATAGGTCTCCTTTGCTGTCTTCAAGCTTTTCAGAGCATAAATGAGCTGGGAGCTGTTGCCAGATTAGGCAGTTGAGTGTCTGGCAGAGACATAGGGAGTGGAGGAAAGGGGCTACCCCTATACCACAGGGTTTCTACTGGCAAAATGTCTCTTTATGTAGAGTTATTCTCGGTATGATTTGTGTTCCGTGCCACTGGGCCAACAGCAGCAGGAGGGAGTGTCCTCTGTCTCCCAGGGTGGTAATGCAGACACGGGGTTTCTTCACAACCAAGATTCACAGGGTCAGAGGGGGACATTGGAGGAAATTTTCATTTGCTTTAGAGGAAGAGGCTCTGCCAGAGGTATGTGGAGTCTTCACCAATTGCCTTACCAAACTTCTTAAAACATTGCAAAGTGGCCTGCCATTTCACTACTCATTGGCCTCTTCCAAATCTATTTAGCAATTGCTACCTTAGCATCTACGTTTCTCCATTATACGCTGCCTCTTTTCCATCTGAAATTACTTTTACTGCCGTTCCCATTCTGGTGGAGTTTTTTTGCTTTTCTTTCCCACTCTTCTCTCTCTGTCCTCACTTAATATCTAGATGTGATGCTCCTGCGTGCTGGAAGACATGCTGGCCATTTGCTGGTAAAGCGCGCAGTCTTTCACAGGTGCTTTGAGCGTGCTGGGAAGAGGAGGGACTGTTGCAGGGAGGGTCTCTTGAATCTTCTGTTCCCTTGTGCCTCCTGGTAACCAAAGGAAATGAAAACATTCCTGCTTGTAAAAATAAATATTCTTGGAATTAAATACATAAAATGACCAACAGGGGGAAGCAATAAAGCGTGTCACCCTAAGGAAGAGAGTGAGGAGAGGAATTCAAAACAGCTACATGGAAATGAAAACTGAAGGAAACAGCACAGTATTAATCAGCATGAGTTCAGAGCCTTCTGACTGGGTTATGTGTCTCTGTGGAGAGAGAAAATCAGTCACTTATTTTGTAGAGATTGCATTTTTGCAGTCACGGAAGTGATTTACAGACAGATCCCACATAAAACTTGAATATGTGTAATAAGTATTGCAGAATATTTCTTCAGCAGGCTGAAAAGTCACTGGGTGCCATTAAAGTTAGGCTGAAGAGTTTACAAGCATTTTCTAAAATTCTTTCTGTGTGATGATCAGGGAGTGTGTCACAAGAAACCTGGCTAGCTTGGTATCTCATACTGCTTTCAACAGGCAAAATTTCATTTAGTCAGTTAATAATAATAATAGTGTTGTCATATATCCGAGTTCCCCAGAAAATGATCTCTCTTTCTGCTTGGAAATTTTGTGCAAGTGGAAAAGGAGGAATTTAAACATTTCTCCCAGGATTTCTGACTATCATTCAGAGATTCTTATTCCACTATATTGATTAATGACCAAGCCTGAAGACAGAGGAAGCAAAATCCAGGCTTTCTTACGGCACTGTTTCCTTGGTATGCTTTAATTGAGCTCTTTATTTTTTGTGTGTGTTCTGCAGAAGATCCGAGCTGCAGAATTTCAGGGAGCCTGAGGTACAGGCAGTAGCACTGGAAAAGTGGAGTAGGGCTTGAATGCACTGAGAAATTGCCTGACAGGTGACAGTGTTGGGCTTCCAAGTGAATCATGATGAGCTGTGTGATGTTAACCAGAATGATTCTTGTGTTGAATGCTAGGTGCTACTTAACATAATTTTAGTTGATGTGGCCTAATACAACAGGATTTTGCAGGGTAGGTAAATTCAGATATTTTCAGAAGTCAGAATTTAAGGTGAAAAATCATACAAACATGTTAAAAATTAGTTTGTCTGAAGAACGGAGAATGGCAGGGCCAGCCAAAGACCACGCCACACCAGCTGGATCTCAGACAAGGGAAGTCAGTAAGACTGACAGGCACAGAAGTTGTGGACTGTCCATAACTTGGACGTGTCTCTAATATATCCTTTATGTTTATGTTCTCTGGGATTGACAGAATGGTGTTTGGTGTGGTGAGTGGAGAGTTCACAGCCAGGTGGCAAAGGCAAAGAAAGGGGTTTGTTTCAAGGGATGGTCATCCTTGATGCTCTTCCAGTGCAATCTGAATGTAAAATCCCTCCAGGTTTGCATGCAGCATCACTTTGTTTTCCTTGTCTCTTTTCCAGAACTGGTCAGGAATGAAGTGCCAATTCAAACTGCTGCGCATGGCTGTTGCCTTGATCTGTAGTAAGTATCATGCGATACTTGGCGCACATGCAATCCTGTTTTGTTTGTCCTTGTTGTAAGAGTTCGTGCTGATTCAGAGAGTTT